>PVJO010012060.1:0-57149 GCA_004026905.1 Hystrix cristata | reverse complement strand
CGAGTGGATCATCAAGGAAATAATTTAAATACAAAGACTCAGGTTTAATTTTAACAGAGACTGGTCAACCCCCTGATTTTTGTACCAGTTCTGCTTTCTACAGGCAGGGTAGCTTATTGAAAGTAAATAATGAAGAACGAAATGTCTTCTGACTTGTTGACGTCCACAACATTTAATCAATGTAGTTGGAATAGTTTCTCCACATATTATCATTTTGGCATACTGAAGCAATGCTGAGTCATCCTCTTTCAGACAGTATCAACTTCTTTCACAACATCAAATCCTATAATTGAAACATGCATGAAATCCCTTGCTGTTCATTGAAAAGTTTAGATGCATAGTGATAAATAATTAGTATGAACTGTTGCTATTTGAGTTTCTGCTCCAATTACTTGAGCATCTAAATTCCTCAGCACATGTCAGAGATAACTCTGGATCTAAATTAAGCATCTAGAGAGTTTGAAAATTTTAAACCAGGAAATAGGTGTATAAAAATGCCAGAATCAGTTTCACTTCTTAAAGCTTTGGTATAGCTGTTTCTATAACATATTAACAAATGAGCTGATGGTAACTGTTGTATCAATTATCATTGTTTTGAATTTACACCTGTGACCATGCATTTGCATTTAATACATAAGGGTTTCCACTCATTAAATTACCCATTGCAAGCTGGACAATAAGCAGGACTTGACCAGTTTTTGTGCAAATTTTGCTATTCCAGAAAGATTCCACTTACTATTTGTGGGACGATGCTTACCCTGGTAAAATTTCAGTAAGATGGCTCTAAAGATGTAACAGACTCATTCAAAGGAAAGAAATGGTCTTTTCCTACCATCCAAAATCACTGCAAATCACTGTCTCCTTCTTTAATTCATTCAACAGGATCAAAATCAAATTAAAAGATCACAGTCTTCAAACTATGGTAGCCAATGCATGCTCCAAAATAGCAATATATTCAAGTCTGCATATTATCAAGTGACCATTTTTTGGGGGCATTGCTGGGGATCGAATTCAGGGGTTTGAACTTGCTAGCCAAACGCTCTTCCCCTAGAGCTAAATCCCCAACCCCTAGTGACCATTTTTGTGTGTGTGTGATAAAAATGTTGGAAGTTTATAGGTTTTAAACAGGTAATTTTCAACTCATTTGTAACCAAGAAGATAATAGCAAATGTCAGGTTTTTTTTCAAAATAATTATAACTGAAAATAGTAGAAGAAAGAGTACTTTGTATATGCTAACTCTCTTTGCATATATTTGGACTCATATCCTTGTACTAACCAATTAGTGAATGCTAAGTTTACTCATTTTTATGCATTTTATTTCTGGTATGGTTATAATCAAATTAATCTGGGCATAATAATTTCTAATAGAAAAATTCAAGTACCATTACTTCAGAAGCTTAGCTACCTGCCCATTATTCAAGCTGAGTGCAATTGTATAAGTTGGTCTTCTCTTAGAAAGAAGCTGTCATTGATTTTAAAACTTCATGAATATGCAAACTAAGTTAACCTAGTTGTCCTGTATGCCACGATAGAAGTTAAAGTACATGTTCTTTCAAAGCTGGAAAAAAATAGAGATATTTCTTTCCTAATGGTTCTGTGTAAATTGATGTGAATAACAATAGCCTTTCTCTTGGGGGTTCAATGAGACATGATTTTGATTTGATAAAATGAACATTAATTTGGGGAATACTAAATAACAGAGTCTCCATTTTTTCCCTCCAGTTTGAGGGATATAAATCTAACGATTCTTCATTCCATGCTGACTTTATAATCTAATGGGTTCTGGATGGAACAAAAAGGATGTTGAACTATTCAGGGGCGAGAGGATAATTCAGTCTTTGACCTTGCTCACTCTTGGACCTTTTGTGGTCTTTATGACATTTGTGATGGTGGCAAAAGTTGAGGATGATGTATTTAAGTCAGAAATGTCTGAGTGTAGGACCAATTTTTAAGATAATCTTTGCTTCTGAAAAAAAATTTAAATGTGTGTGTGTGTGTATGTGTGTGTGTGTATCCTGATGCTTCCTGGTCATTGTCAGTTTATTTGAGGCATAAATAAGTTCTTTGTATACTTTATCTCTTACTCATTCAAAGAAGAACTTTAAAGATATGATACACATCTCAGTGGATAACAATAGCCAAGCTCCTCACAATATGAAGCCATAGTTGGAAAAAGGGAATTGAGTGAATAGTGCTGTTTTCAAATCTTTAAATATGCATCCATGGTGGAGTGTTGTGGATGGAAGGGGGAGATTTTAAATCACTGATAATTTTCCGTGCTCACACAAGAATACTTTCTGATCCAGTACAAATAAAGTTGTTATTATGTTTGGTTTCACAGTGCTCTTTTCTAGACAAATCTAACAGGACAAACTTGTATTTGACCAACTTTTCTATTTTCGACATACTTTTAATGATCTGAACATAACGTTAAATTTCCATTGTTTAAGAAAAATTTTTAAATTTTAATATTCCCTCATTAAACATGAGCACAGAAGAGAAAGATTCTGTCATCTTTTAAGTAGCCGTCAGTCTTACTGCAGTTACAAAGAATTTTTTTTCTTTTCAAAACGTAAAATTTTTCTTTTGTTACAACACATTCATTGAGAAACATTGTGATACTGTATTAACTCTGTGTGAATAAAGAGCAATTGAGACTCTCTTTGAATGAGTGAGTATAAAGCACAAATTACTTTTTAATGAAACCCTCAATTCTTTCCCGTTCCACAAAAAACCCATAGCCTTGTTCACTGAACACTACTACAGTAGGTCACTTCAGTTAAGCCCCTAATAAACTGTTGATAGTGGAGGGTAGTTTTTTCTTCGGTCTCAATAGCCTAGTGTTGGACAGTGCACTTCAAATCATTAAGGTTAATACAGATTTTAAAAAGAGATTAACTCTGGTGGTTAAGGCCTCAATTTACAACTCCCACACATACACATGCATTGAGCAAGGCACAAGAGTGGATTGAAATTTCAGTCAAATTGTGGGCAGCCTTTCACAGCCTGAGAAAGTGGCACTCGGGTTTGAAAAGTTGTCTGCTAAGTTCTTCATGAGGGGAAAAAGTTGGAGTAACTCAGAAATACCGCTCAGCACAACTTACTTACCTTTCAGCTAACCAGGGAAGAGGTTAATGTCTTTCTGCGCCATCAAAGCAAAATCTAGAAACTATCTGGGCCCTTGTTCGCTGGGGAAGATTCTCTGCGGGAACTGCACAGCTTGTGAGAAGAGGCAGCCCGGTCAGGGAAAAGTTTTCTTAGCGGTGGGAAATGGTTGTTGTAACTTGTTTTTTTCCAGCTTCTAACCATTCTTTTCCTCGAGCACAGCCTAATTTCAAGTGAGAATTTCAAGTCTTGTATATCGAGTGAGGCTTTCTTTGTGGAGTGTTTAGGCCTCGCCCGTTGGTTTTTTCAAGTCCTGAGAGGGAAAGAGAAAAGAGTTCTTCCCAAGGATTGTAGTTTTGTTTTGGGGGGTTTTTTTGCTCCTGAGGAAGAGGTCGTAGCCTCCCCAGAGAAACCAGCCACTCAGGTACAGGAGCAGTGATCTGGGAGACCTGTGAAGCCCTTCAGAAATGCCTTTTCACTGTATTAAGAGGAACCCTAATAGAAACCTCTTCCACCGCAGGTGAATTGATCTAGCAAATTAATGCCCCATCTCTTTCAGGAAACAATGGAGGGAGAGGACTAGAAAAAGTAAGAGAGAGAAATTTTTACAATTAACAGAATCTGTCGCTGAAATCATCCCATCAAACCAGCATTTTTTTTTTTTCTCCCAAAACAAGACTAGGCATAAAAACTTGTGACTCGCCAGCCCCACAGTCTGGAAACCTACTAGTTATTAAGAGAATGTTTACTATCCCTTTATTTGCATAGACTTTTCCCATGTTTTCCTTTTGGAAAACTGTCTTCATTGTTGGAAAATATTTGAGTAACAAAACAGCAAAAAAAGACATGCTACAGTTTTTTTTTTTTATCAGCTTCCATGAGAGTCTTATTATCTTAAGAAATAACAGTTAGCAGCTCAGATTCATTAGCAGAGCTAAATTTAAGCCCCATTTGACAGGCTGCCTAGAAAACATTTTGTTTTGCTGTCTGTGGGCTTTAATTAAGATGTGTTCAATTTCAGTCCTCTTCAGTCCGGCCCCCACCCCCAGCTCGCTGTGTCACAGGCCGGCGATCAGACATTTTTAGATGGTCCGGCCCATGACTTTGACCTTCTGCGCAGTCCCACGTTCCCTGGGGAACCGTTCAACTCATGAGGTCTGATTTCACACTTCCAGGATGCCTCAGCACTCCTAACAATGACAGGGAGACAAAGCCCTTTAGAGCGGGCCGCATGGGGACTTGTTTAAATTGGAAACCAGAGAGGAGTCAAGGAACAAGGTTAGGGGCTACAGAATAGTGCTTTTAATAAAGAGCTCACAGCTCTGGCTGAGCTCAAAGAGGTCTACCTCTGTACAATTAATTGAGCCATTTATCTGGAGCATCTTAGGCCTCTACTTTCTCACAGAATTGCGTGGTAAATATCAGCTAAGAAGCAAATGAGATATGCATGAAATGAATTTTAACACTTTGATTACTGTGCCTCCAGTCTTCATTAAAAGTAAATTTATTTGTATTTCTGACCTCATTATCAGTAGGCTGCCTGCATTTTTATTGGCTCTTGTGATTTCCAGCTTGAGTGTGTCATGAAGGTATATTTTATACAGAGATGGGGATTTATTATTCTTGGTATTTTCCCTGTATATTATGGGTCTATTCAGAGAAAGAAAATGAAAAGGCAGCTGTACAGAAAAATGCAAGTATGCGCTTGGAAAGTTTTATATAAAGTTGGAGGAATACCAGGCATGTAAACATAAAATAGACAGGATACTGTCCTTTAAAAAATAACTTTTTGTGGATTCCTCTAGCAAATTGCATGAAATATATGCAATTGTTGCTTCAGATACAATTGGTGGCCTGCAGATACAATTGGTGTATTGGAAGAAATGGCTCTTTTTATAGGATTGTAACCATTTGAATTTTTAATAGTCTGTACTTGTAGTTGCCATTATCGTATTCAATAATGATGATGACTGATCAGGGCAGACTTATATCTTACGATCATTATTTAAAACCTGTGTTAGAAGAGAAAATATATAACCTTTAAACTCTACGTAGTTCACCTAAGTGGCCTATGAAAGATAGTAGGAGTGCTTCCTATGTGTAGATCATTAGGAGTAAAATAATTTATCAAATCTAAGAAGAAAAATATATGCAGGTAGTCTTAATTTTCTAACTTTTACTATCTTAGCATCTTAAAATTACATCGCTTGAAATAAAAGCCCTAAATCTTAACACAAAACGCATTGAAAATTTCCCAGTATGCCTTATTTCTGTTATGTAAACTAATGCTGTCCCCATTTGCTTTTTAACAATTACAATATAGAAGACTTTTAACCAGGCAGTATACTTTGAGGAAATAGTTTATCCAATTTGTAATGCATCAACAAATATCAAGCACCTAACACTCTTATCAGAATCATATACATAATTTAGAAAACAATATCACACGTGTATCATGAATGTATTAATACTCTATAAATCTCTTTAAAATCTCTTTAAGAATGACACTAAACAAAGAAAACATCATAAAAAAGCAGAAAAAGATTGCTCTCCCTTTTTATGTCTCTGTATCTTACCTAGAAATACTTCCTTTTTTAAGTAATTGCATTTTTTTAAAAAGTGATCGTATTGTAATTATAGAAATGCAAAAAAAAAATTCTAAAACCAAACAGTTGATAGCAAATATTTGTGAGAAGGGTAATGGAAGTATAATTTAGCACAACGGCTAACAAGGGCTGAGTCTGTAGCAGTGTTTTAAAGGGAATTACAGAAATCCTGTGTGATTCTTATGCAGGTCACGTGATTAGGAGATACTGCTCTGGAAGAATCGGTGGGATGACAAAAGAGATTAATAATTGGGTTTGATTGCTCTAGAGGTGAAGGACTATAGGCTGAGAAAGTGGTGGTCCCACTATCAATGGGAAATGAGGGAAAGAGAAATACTGTAAAATAATTAATCAGGTTCTGTGGAACTAAGATTACAAAATGATCCTTTGAGTAAAGAAATAGAGAATCGCGAATTTGGCTTGGACAGCTAGCTCCGGGATTTTGCTCAATGCTTAAAGAAGAGCTTTCACATGCTACGATAGTTTTAAATTAAACTATATTTTGTTACATTACATATAGTTGTGTAAATAAGCAATGCATCTCATATAAAAAGGGATAAGAAAAATGTTATAAATAGAGAAGATCTGGATTCAATAGTTCTGTTTTTGTTTTCGTTTTTGTGGGTTTTTTGGCAAAAGAAAACAAAAGCTTACTACAGGGATATTTGGGTTGTATAATAGGATAGCTAAAATCACAAATGACTGAACAGTCAAAGCCAGAGTGATTAAAGGGTTGCTGTCAATGGGGATGGTGGGAAGAGGACTCTGTCTTTGGCCCAAACTGATTCCTGTATTTATTAATGATTTTGAGGACATAATTGACTGTTTCCTTATCAAAGTTGCGAGGATGGCTAGTTAATTCAGTTTATATGAGACTAACATTTATTTACAGCATCATGAGTATATACCCTCATGAGTATATGCCTATATCTATATCTATATCTACATCATGTGTATACAGACACAGATGTACACACCAAAAGATGAAAGTAATTGGCTTCATTCAACAAGATGAATATTAAGTATAAATTTAGTCTTCCTACAAAAGGGTGTCTTTCTTTAACAAAAAGTATAGAAGAGACTTTAGGTTTTAAATTGAGTTTAATTTTTATGAAAGTGATTAAACACACATCGATTTTGTTACAATGAATAAAAGTGGAATGTTGAGAATGATGTTTAATCGTGGATTCTCCCGAAGCACTGCTGGGGTAGAAATCCAGTTTTGGAAGCTACTCTTAAAAAGACAATGATAAGCTAACCAGAATATATTTTCAGCTGGGATATCTGTTGTTCTAAATCCAAGCCAATTGATAATAGCTTGAGGATAATGATGATAAAACAATAATAATTGCAACTAAGCTTTATTAAGCCCGATCGTACGTTAGATATGAGATTATCACAACTAATCTCACAATAACCTGCTTAGACACAATTGTGTCTTTATGACTTAGAGCCTGTGAATTAGAAATTCATACTTTATGAATTAGAAAACAGAGGTATAGAGAAATTAAGTAATCTGTCCAGTCAATACAGAAACATATACACGCACGCATGCACACACACCTCAGCTAATAAACGGCAGAGCAGGCAGGAATGCCGATCTGGGCCCTTTCACTGAAATCACCAACCAACTTGTACAGCAGAAAGAAGGATACTGAAGAGAAATGATTTCTGTTGCCTGTTATCCAAAGTTCTGTCATGGGGAGAGTGTAGATAAGAATTGGCAAGGAGAGTAATGACCAAGGTTAAGGTCCTGAAGGCCAACTCCTTCTAGCAATCTAATCAGACAGGGACTTATTGTAAAGTGTTAAATGGATCATAGAATCTTTGGCGGGCAGGAAAGTTCTGAGAAAACAGGTTCTAAGCTCCATCTCCAGAGGTTAGTATTAAAGCCACATGGTAGAACCAGAAATTGTTGCGGCTGCCACATTAACAAGTTGAGAAGACACTCTGATAACAGCAATTACAACTCCTGCTTGTTGTCATCGGCAGCAGCAAATCAGTCCCACGTGCTTTCTCGTTAACTAAGTTCTAGCATCAAATTTTAGGCAAGTACACCTGCTTCACGCACCTGAATCACGTGTGCATCCCTAGCTGCGAGGGCGACTGGGAGTGTCACTTTGGGCTTCACAATCTCTGTCGCTTGGGAAGAGACTCTACGAGGTGGCTGGAATGGATGTTCAGCAAGCCACCCACAGTATCCAGCACAGAGGGAAAACCAGAGAAGATGTGAGAGTGCTGATGCACAATTCTATGTTGACTATAAAGGAACATCAAAAAATACTTTCTAGAAATTATAACTTCCAAAAGACAGATAAGAACATTGCTGTAGAGGAGATGATTTCCCCATCCCTGGGACTGTTGAGGCACAGCCTACATGACCCCTGGGTGCAGAAGGGAAATCAAACGCTAGATGAACCTTTCAACTTGGCCACTACTCTTCTTGCCAAGCTCTGAGATTCTGAGAGATGCAGCAGGTGGCAGGATGAATGACAGACTCCCAAATGAGATGTTTAGTAGAAGAGAAAGGGAAAGATGCCATTCTCGAGGTAAAGACTTGATAAATGACAATTTTCATTGGATTGCCTTTGATTAGTTATATATCTATATCTATGCAATTTAATCACCTAGTACAGTACTTAATTTGGGGAGGCCTGAGAGATTTTTATTTTGTGGCAGAAGATCTCTTCAGCTAATTAATTTACTTAGAGGGAAGCTAACCTGGAAGTGCATGTATTTCTGCAGAACTGCCTAATTGAGTCCTGTAGCTCCACAGGTACCTAGGAAGACTTGCAAAAGCAAAGAAGCTTATAATATACTTTCATATTCATTGTAGACCAAACAACTTTTGTGTTTTTAAGCTTGTAACATCACGTACATATAGTTTTTGTATTAAATGAATTGAAAGTGAAGACTTTCCGTGTTTTCATCATAATTTATCTAAACTCTTAGGAGCTCTGGCATAGTTTTCTCCTGACCGCTCCCCATTATGTAGATCCCATAGTCTTCCTCTTTCTTTTCCCGTCTCTATTCTGTCTTACTTCATTTCCTATTCTTCTGTCATAAATTTTGAGCTTCCCAGAGTATATCTAGATGGCTCATTATTATTCTATAAAAATTATTTTGCATCTAGTTCTAGATTCCAAGGGAAATAAACTCAAATTTACATTGAGCTTTACCTATTGCCATTGTTCAAAGTGTGGTCCAGGAATCTCAGGGGAGGCCCAAGACACTTTCATGGATCTGTGAAGTCAAAGCTATTTACATAATAATATTAAGATATAATTTGCAGTTTTCATTCCCATTCTCTCATGAGCATACGGTGATGTTTTCCAAAGGATACATAGGGTTTGATCATACCACATTAACATGGCATAGATTCATGACTATTATTTTTAGTGAATTAATAATTTTAATATTCTTTTTAAAATTTCTAAAATGGTAAGTTTTAATGTATGTAGCCCACATAAACAAAACTACTTTGAAACCTTTCATAATTTTTGAGAGGTCCTATGACCAAAATGTGTAAGAATTGTTGCTGTAGGGCAATAATTCTCAACTAGAAAGAGATTGGAATTGTTCCTACGTATTTTAGAGATTTTTGAGGGAATTTTAGTTGCCTTAATGACTGGGAGGGGTATTACTAGCATGTGGTAGCTGGGGGCAGGGGATCCTAAATGCCTTAGGAAGCATTAGACAATCTCCTGTGTCTCAAATGATTAGATAGAGACTTTGTATAGTTTTAAAGTCTGTTTTATAATCATTTAGATCACATCCTGAAGTGTGTATTACTTACTCAAGTCTTGGGAATGGCTGCCATTTTACACAGTGTCCACCAAGACCTTGGAGGTGTCCAGGCACTTCATGACCTGGTTCCCACACCTTCTACTGTGTCTTCTGCTAATCTCCCCATTGCACAGTGAGCGCAGTATCGGAAGCCCTGAACACTCCAAGCTTTCGGTCTAACTAGTCCCACTTTCCAAATTGCTTTTCTCCAGAGAGCCTCTTGGCTACTGCTTCACCCCATTAGTCCTTCTGTCAGCGCTTATCTTTTTGATGAGGCTGCTTTCAACCACCTAATTATAGTAGTAAACTGTGATTCTCCTCCACATTTCTTAAACTCCTGATAGTACTATAATTTTTCAGTTTTCCATTGGCATATATTGCTCTCTAGCATATGAGGATAGTCTACTTATTAGTTATTTTCAGCATTTATTGTTCTTTCCTCCCCTCCCTTCTCTTCCCCTCTACAAGTGAATTCTAAGAAAGCAGAAATTTTTCTCTTTTATGTTCATACGGACTGGCACATAGTAGGCATTTAGTAAATATTTGTTCAGTCATCAATGTATCATTTTACTATGAACAGCTTTGTATTTAGTTCTCCATTGTAGGAGAAGTCACATATTTATTAAATTTTGAAATCACGTATAGGTTAGTTTTATTTTATTTCAGGAGAGTAAAGAGGATATTACAAAATCTTCCATATGAAAAAAAGATGTATTAGAGCTAATAGATTGAGAGCCATGACTCTAGGGTGTCAATTTTCCTGCCACAATGAAATCTGCTTCATGACTTAGTGAGAGAAGAGAAGCCGTATTATTATGATTCAATCCCAGAAGCAGACCCAGTGGGGACCTAGTGAAGAGTGTCAGTTAATGTAATTCTACCAATCAGATGTTTAAAATATGTTTAGGTCAGTCGATGAGAAAGACTAAGGTCAAAGCCTCATCTCCAGTGGTAGAAAGCGGATAGGAAGGTGTCTTCCACATACGTTGCTGTTTTTGTTCAGATGGACCCTATGGAATTCCTTCAACTGCAACCTCGTTGTATGTCTTGATTGAAATTCCAATTTGCAGAAAGGACAGATGGCAACCTTGATTATAATTTTTTAAAAGATTAAAATATAGCCATTTGAAACTGTAGCAACTGAGGAAATTAAACCAAAGAACTTAATTTGTGCGAGGTAGACCCAAAATAAAACACCCCCATGGGTATGAATTGCATTCTGTGATACTGAAAACCTGTTTTTTTTCAGAAACATGGCAACAATGAGGTGACTGCTGGGTCCCTTCCCAACAAACACATTTTTATAACATATCACATCCGGCATACTGTGCCACTTGTCAGCAGCAAAATGACCTTGGACAAAGCCCACCATGGATGGATCAGATCAGGATTAACTCTCTATTTGGGGAGCAAGAATATCACTCGGTATCTTTTGAGTGACTTTAATGCTCAAACCAGCAGTGTGAACAAACTGAAGTCATCACTTGCCACAAAAACAGGTAGCAAGCAAGCAGGATGTTGCGGACGGTCCCACAGTTCTTTATCGCTGTGTCAGGGATGCAACCTTGGAGAGCAAGGGCTAAGGGTGGGAGAGAATTAGCCAGTCCGCGCCCCTCACTGAATCCTTGGTGTTGTTTTGAAGACTGCTAGAAAAAGTGCTTGCTCAAGTTAATTCCGATCTTTTTGTTGTTGTAAGGATGACTTTTTTGCCAAAAAAAGAATTGAAGTAATAGAGCATAGACTTTAAACTCTGTTATGGATTTGGTTGTATGATATAGGGCCTCTGATTAATTCCCTTGGGAAGTTTCTTCTTCCTATTAAAAATCAATAGCAAAATAAATACTCTTTGTTATTTAACTGTATTATGGATAAATGCCTCTGTCCTGATGTAACAGTTTTAAATATCTATTTTATTGAAGTTATGTTAGGCTTTTGCATTATAGGGAAATTGTCAAAGAGATACACAAGTAGATTTAAACTGAATATTCCTGATCATTATTAAAGTCCACTTTTCATGTGGTTGTCCTTCACTTCTAAAAACGCTGGTGATCAGGATGCACAATCCCCATAGGTGGCAGGGGTCACCCCCCCTGGACAGAAGTCTTCCCCTACCCCACCACCGTGCTAGTTACCAAATGACGTGCTTCCTTCTCAGCGCCCCTTTTGCACTCTTCACTTACCTTTATTACAGCACTTACAATCCTGCATAATAATTGTGTATTTACATGTCTATCATGCCTCCTAAATTGTGCGTGCCTTGAGAGCTTGACTATGTCTTCATCATATTTATAATTCTAGGGTGAGCAGAGCAGACACTCAATAAGTAATGAATGCTTCAAAAGGCATTCCTATTTCTCTCTAGGAAATTGTCAACATGGAAAATTGCCATGTTCTCAAGTAAGGCTAAGATTCTCTTCTAGCTGTCATGGCAATTAAAGCAATCAGTTCCACAGCTCCCACCCTTCCCCAGCACTGCCTCACTTTCTATCTTCCACCCAAACCCGATTATCCAGCTTGTTGCATTGCTAGGGAAAGGAATGAGCTTTTCTTAACCAGAAGGATGGGAGAGAAGAAGGCCCTGTTGATACCTGTTTTAGTCTCATAACAAAAATGAGAGAGAAGAGAATAAGAGATTGCATAATTTATGTTGTCATACATTTAGGCTCTTCAGTCAAAAATTATCAGAAACATAAGACCTTTCAACTTTAGATGCTGTCTTCATGTCTTGCACTTGTAGCCCATAGTATTGAATAAGAATATTGCAGAGGACTGCTATCTAGCACTCTCCAGAGTTTTTTAAGCTTTATGGACTCTCCACCCTGTAGTCAACCTCACAACTCAGGTACACTCAGCAAGCAGATCAGCATATCACAGAGTCTAAATGGAAGGATAAAAGGGGGAAGGAAGGAATAATTAGGAGATAATTAAAGGTTCAGTCCATCACTGGACTCTGATTGTTTTTGTTTGTTTAAGTGGCAGATAATCAGGCCTGCAAATTTTAGGAGCTGAAAATCTAGTCATTTAAAGCATTATTTAGCAAGCCAGATAAGCACATTAAGTGTGTGCAGCCACGTCTTTAAAATAAAACTATAGTGTATGCTTTTTAGTGGCAAGTTTATAGAATTTGATATTGTACTTTTACATTACTTTAGGTGAAATTACTGTTAATTTTCAGTTGTCTTTGATCACACAGTGGTGGAAAGATTCTTTGTAAATAAGTGCAAAATAGCATAGTGTGTCAAGACCTAATGTTGGCATTCATTACTTACACCATAAAAAGACAACTTTTTAGAACGATAACATGAGTACAAATACACATAAAATCACTTACTCTCTCTTTACCTAAATTTCCCTTTGTCAGATTCTAGCAGTGTCCAATCTAAGCATCTTGTTGAGGGTTTTCTGTCCTTAAAAGATAATTAGTTTGGCTAAATTTAAGGAATTATTTACCATCTACAAATAATAATATAAGGGCATATTAGACTGTTCGATATTGACATCTGCAAATCCTGTTGGTTCTACCTTCAAATTATATCCAGAATCCAATCACTTCCACCACCTGGATTATTGCAATCGCTCTCTAACTGTTTACCTTACTTCCCACATTGTCTCTGTCTTATTCTCCAAATGGAAGCCATCAGGTCATGTTACTCCTCAACTCAAATCCCCCACAACTTCCTCTTTCACTTAGAGTGAAAGCCGAGTCCCGCAGAGGCCTGCCACTGTCCTCATACCGCTCTGTCACTTGCTGTCCACACGCCCACCCCACTTCTCCAGTCACACTGGCTTTCTAGTTAGCCCTGAAAATACCAGATGTGGCCGCTTCTCTGGCCCTTCTGCAGTCTGTCCCTGTGGTAATCCAAGAGCTCGTGCCCTTGCGGTGCTTATTTGTTTGCGTCTATGTCACTTTTTCAACGAAACCTTTTCTGCAGCCCTCTTGAAAATTTTATCCACAGACCAGCACGCCCCATCGCCTTTCTCAGGGTTATTTTTCTCCATAGAACTTATCACCTAAAACACTGTAAAATGTATTTGTTTTCTTCTTCAATGGAAACGCTATGAGGTCAGGAATGTAAATTGATTTGTAGGCTGCTATGTTCCCAGTGCATAGAACCGTGCCTGATACGTAGTAAGCAATAAATATTTGTGGAATGCAAGAATCTGTAGTTAAAACCACCAAGCTTTTCCTATGTATGTAGCCTACTAACGGATAAGGTAGGGCATAGTTATTGGGGAAGGTTTTGCCTAGAGGTTTACATTTGAATGTATTTCAAAAGCTAGTTGAGCCTGCCTCTTTATGCTTGTATCAAAACTCTATGGAAGAAAATAAAGTTATCAATGTGGCAAATAAAGCCAATTACAATGTGTGTGGATGAATGAAATATTCTTCGTGTACACTACCTTTCATAGTATTGTGTGTTGGAGGTGAGGGTGGTAAAGGTAGATAAAGGTAAGAGGAATGAAGAAAATAGGGACAGGGAGGTTCTATTGATCCAAAAGCACAAATAAAAGTGTCACCAGACCTCAAAGTCTTTCAATTCTCCAGTTCTCTGTTCTTTACAGAAATTTATCCTCCAAACCACAAAATTGAGCAGACTGCCATACTGTTAAATCATGCAGGTATGTCAGGGCACATGAGGCTACTGAACTAGCACACAAGGATTCGATTTTTTAATATAAATTAACAATTTACATTAAAGGTGACTCAAAGTTTGTGCAACTTGTTTTAAGAATTACACTATGGAAAGTAAATACACTGCTGTGTGGGAATACATCTTACTTGTCACCGGTAGCTAGTAGATTCCTTCCCATTAAAATTTAATTGAAAATCTTCAATGATATTTAAGCTTTTGCACAAGTGTAAACTACAGTGACTACAATTCACAATGCATTTAAAACAATTATTCTTTACCATTAAAGTTAATAATATGCACATTAACCTCTTATGTAGTCTAAATCAATATTGTAGTTTAAAAGATATGACCCCTGGACAGCTTTGTCTAAATATTGATTTCATTGTCATTTGTATAAGATATCAAACAAATTACATGCTGCACTAATATCATTAACACTGGCCCCAAAGAGCCTCTGACTTTATGGGTTCTTTTAATACAGAACACGACATTACAAAAATATTGAGAGTACTAGAAAACCTAATTGTCAAATGGATGAGATTTGACTATGGCAGAGCATAATAGCTGTAAATAAATGATAACTTCTAGATTCTTTACTTTTGGCAAACAAAAAAAAATACTGTCTTTAACATGCAGGTTGGCTGTTGATGTTAAGTTTGAAGTGGCGAAATTTTTCCTGCCTGAGAGGTTCTAATTTACCCTGCCGTGATTCCACAGATATCTGGAGAGAAACTAACTCAACCTTAGATTAAAATGTTGTAATTCTGCAATATTAGCTGTTTTCTCAAAATAAACTTGCTTAGAAATTTCTGTTACAAGTGACATACTAGTGAATCTGATGAGTTGAAAAATATATGCATAAGATTAAAAGTACTGAACATTTCAAATGGTCAGTACACAATGAAATAAAAACCAACTTAGAGATAGACCTGCACAATCTCTCTCATAACTGATACTATAGAATTATTTTTGTTAAAAATGCAAGTTGAAATTCCAGCAATATGATTTGGTCTCCTTCGCTTTTTTCAGGTTCTAAATTGTTATTGATCATTAATACTTGCCAACAATGCCTGGTTACATCTAACTATTTTGATGATTTTTTTGTTAAAGATTTAAAAATTTTCTTCACTTTTTGTTTACCATAAAACTTTTTGGAGAAGAGTTTATTTATACTAAAGAGCTATTTATACTAAAAATGTTCACCCTAAAATCTCTTGTAGGAAAAAGTGACCCATTTTGTGTAGTGGAACTGAACAATGATAGGCTGCTAACTCACACCATCTACAAAAATCTCAATCCTGAGTGGAATAAAGTCTTCACATTGTAAGTAGCCATTGCCTTGGGCTCATTTCAGAAATGGCATAAAATTATATTTCTTTTTGAGATTGTGTGTGTGTGTGTGTGTGTGTGTGTGTGTGTGTGTTCTCCAAGGCAGCCTTTGCTAACAAGCATGAGTTTCGTAACTTCCTACCTTCCTGACAGTGAAGCCTGGGGAAAGGAGTATGCCATTTCTTTTCTTGTTTTGTTTTCACAGGCTTTTTTTAAACTGTGCTTTTTATATGACTTGACTAAGGGTTTTGCTCCCATCCGCTGAATTGCCATACTGCCTCTTCCTTTTATACTTTCTATTGAAATTCTTCCCAATTGCATTGACACCAAGGAGGACAAAGCTCTATTTGTTCTATTGCTGAAATCAGCAAACAATCCGGTCATGAATTCGGCAGATGCTTTAGTTTTAGTTTGTTTCGTTTTAGCACAATAAGAATATTAAGTATTGTCCTAGATACCAAAACACCCTCTGAGTTAATTTTCCTTTTGTTTTAATAAATTTGTAAATCTTTTCCATCATGCGCTGTAAAAGCTGCCGATGCTACACTATAGTATCTCCTAAATTCGTTTTTTTTTTTTTTCTTTTTTTTAAGCTGGGCTTTAGAAATGAACTCTAAACAAAGGAAACTCTCTACAGAAGTACTGCTCAAAAGTTTTCTAACATAGTTTTATTTTTTGTACATGAAAAACTGCTAAATTCCTCATTAATTCCTTCTAATGCCTCTGCTTAAGAAGCAGTAACTAATCAGCTTTAATTATGGGACCAATTTATTTTGAAGGAATTCCACATTTTCGTGAAAGATGAAAGCTTGGTCAGGAGACTTGCACTCCTAAGAACATTGTGAGAGTGTTTTTCTCTGTGATGCATAATTGAATGAATAGGTTTGATTATTATCAAAGCCATTAATTGATTGTGCCCTGATAAATCCCCTTCTTACATGTGGTTGCAGTTTTTCATTAATGAATATGTTCTCTTTTTTTTGTTTGTTTGCTCTTAATTCATGTTTTCTTGGTAAACCGTTTGAGCAAAGAATAAATGCTGTCAACAATTTGCACTTATTTTTCCAGAAACAAAAATATGAAGAGCTTTCCCAGTTGTTTATTAACATATGTTGTCTTTGGAACACAATGGAACATGACTGAATTTCTAAATTCCAGGGTGGTACAATAGCTATAAATGTTATATTTTCTCCATTCTGTTTTCTGTGTTTGTTCGTTTTTATTATAAACATAATAGGAACTAAGTCATTGTTTTGGGGAGGGCTATAAACCAAAAGGAGATGTCTTGTTATTATCAAAAAATAATTGCTATAAAAATATGCAGTGACTGGCTAATATCAAAGTTAGTGGTGTTTTATGTGGCTATTATGGGAAGATATGATTTATTGGTATGATAAGAATAAAGAAAAGTCTGAAAAATAGCAGGACCACCCATTGATTTTTTTCAATGACTTATTCTTTGCCCATTTCGATGGGAAATTATATTTTATTAAAAAGTTATAACTTGAAAACTGACAATGGTTTTCCAAGTTCCAAATAATAGGACCGTCACTATAGTCAACTAGGGTGCATTATGGGAAATTCTGTCAGATACCAGGATACCCCGTGTATGTGTGTATGCAAATAACACATAAATACACACACAATCAGCTGGAGCTATCAAAACTTTCAAGACCATTCTAGTTCTTGCTTCCCACTGATGAAATCTCTTTTCTTACATATTTATTATGCAGCAACATTAAAGATATCCATTCAGTTCTTGAAGTGACAGTGTATGATGAAGACCGGGATAGAAGTGCTGACTTCCTGGGCAAAGTTGCAATACCGCTGCTCTCTGTAAGTTTTATTCACCTGACACACTGTTCTGTGTTGCTTTTTGCTCAAGGAAAAAAAAAAAAAAAAAAACCTCAGCTCTATGTCTGTCATTTCTCAACCAAGGTCTGTAATAAGAACACTAAAAATTTTAACATACTCAATTCACGGCCATGTTGAATCCCATGATAGTTAATTTTTCCTGACAGACTTGATCCTGGTAATGAACAGGTACTTGTCAGAATTGCCACAGTTGTTTTGGGTTCTCTGTCAGTTTCAGCAGCTGGGGGTCAGAGGTCACCGAGGGAGTGTATTCAGTGGAGACCACGAGACAGACGGCTGTCATGTCCTTTTCCCGCAGATTCAAAATGGTGAACAGAAAGCCTACGTCTTGAAAAACAAGCAGCTGACAGGGCCAACAAAGGGGGTCATCTATCTTGAAATAGATGTGATTTTTAATGCTGTAAGTCTTAACTTTGGCTTTTTTGTACTGCTAAAGAGTTCAGTTTCATGAAAGCTTTTGTTCCTGATTTGTAGAGAGTTTCTGTCATTCCTCATTTTCTCTAACCCTTGATGTATCCTGGAGAATACGCTTCTGCCATGCCTGGCACAGCCACACTTTCTGCCGGGGTTGGCGACCGTGCTGCGGCTCGGCTCCGGCCTGCCTGCCTGCCTGGGAGAGCGAGCAGCCCGCCCGCCCGTGCAGCTGTACACATTGACATTCTCTGGGCACGGCGGGCGGGACTTCGGAACTTTAAGTAATTATTGCAAATTGAATTGCGTGAAAAACTCGTAAGCGTTTGTGATCTATGAATCCATAACAGACACATGTGTTGTGTATAGGTGAAAGCCAGCTTACGAACGTTAATACCCAAAGAACAGAAGTACATTGAAGAGGAAAACAGACTCTCTAAACAGGTAAAAAGCAAGGAAAGATTAATCCCTCTGGGAAGACCTGATTATATCTGTAAAACATCTAAGTAAACGAAAATGAATTTGGAAGTATAAAGGGGGGGAGAGGATGGAATTTTTGGTCGGTCATCTACTTATTGAAAATGGCTCCCCCCCTTTCATTCCTTTTCTCTCTTCCTTCCTTTCTTTAGAAGATCAAACAAGGACAATACCAAACTAATAAATTGATGGGGGTGGTCAGGAAGAAAAGGGGATACTGTAGGTGCTGCTCATAATGGGTATGTAGTCATGCGTTAGCAAAAGAATGATCATTTTGAACATAAAATACAGTCTGATTGCCATGGAGTGTGTAAATGAGAAACCAAAAGCTGGGGCTCAAATCTGTGTGCAGACCACCCACAGGTACGATGCAGGTGTGTGTAAAGTGAGCCCTGAAGAAAGCTGTTCCGTCTAATCCAGCGAGAGGGGGCTCCATCTTTTCAGAGAAACCTTCCTGTTAATTAGATTTTAACTATGATCTTGCAGAAGTGAACTTTCATTGGCATCGTTAGTTAAGAAAACAGAAAATCGGGAAATCTGATTTTTCTATCATGAAGGATTTTTAAATTAAGCTTGATAAAAATCAATTATAATTTTAACTTTGGCTTGCTGTCAAGTTGAGGAAAGTGCTAAGCTACCTCTTTTGGAAAATGCTTACATCCAATTAACAGAGCTAAAATAAAATATACTTATTATGGCTATGAAGTTTACTGAACTTATTTGCTCCTGGAAATACTTGATAATTTCCTGCACCATTAGAAACCTAAACAGATTATTTTAATCTAATAAATTCACCATAAACAGTGAGATCTTGGAATGTTCAAAGATACTGGATATGTTTCAAATGTAATATCTATCTAAATAGAAATGCAGACTACATTTCCCCATGATTATAGATAAAAATAATAAACACTGCTCTAAAGGAAGATGATAAGGACTCAAGTAAAAACAAATAGGCGCTTTACTCTGCCTGAATGGAATTTCAATTTTAGGAACTTGTTAATACTGGTGTGTATACATATGCATCTATATTTACACATGTATACTTTTTATCATATGATCTCTATAAATTTCACATGAGTACATCTTTAAAATAACATCAGCATTGAAGTATATTTGGAGTAGCAAAATATTAACCTACAGACATATGATTAGTCTATTGGTATATCTGTATGTAATATTTTGAACCATTATCTAGTTCATGGACTATTCTTACGGCCAAAGTCATGCTATTGTTTTATATTTAAATTATATCAATTTTCATGTACCTTTTAATAAAAGATATTTTGAAGCACTTGGTTACTATAAATTTTTCCCTAACTCCAAATTTATGGCCAGTGAGAAAATACAGGTTGATTTGACGGGAGAGAGAGGGGGAGATAGATAGATGGGTAGATAGATAATAATAGATAGCAAAGAAGGAAGAAATCCTACTAAAATGCTGAAAACATTTTGTGTTCTGTAACAACCAATACTTGACAGATTTTTCTCTAAGAAATGTTTTAATCTGTTAAGAAAAATTTGTCTTGTGAACAAAGAAGTTCAACCTCCATAACATATTTTTATATATATTTATATGTGTGTGTATATATATATATTACAGTTAAGAAATTGTTCTTATCAGTCAGTTCTTTCCTCTTTCCCCAGAAATGCTTCATTTTTGAAACTCATAAGTCAAATTGTTTCGTATGTCCTTGTGACTTTATTAAGTTTTTGAATCCATTTTAAATCACAATAAGCTTGAAAAATTTTGCAATATAGTTGATCATCTTTAGTAATGCAAATTCTAATACTGTTCTCATTTTTCTTACAGCTCCTACTGAGAAATTTTATCAGAATGAAACATTGTGTCATGGTGCTTGTAAATGCTGCATACTACGTTAATAGTTGCTTTGACTGGGATTCACCCCCAAGGAGTCTCGCTGCTTTTGTGGTATGAGCATACCGTATTACTTACTTTGTTATTCATTAAATTCAGTAATCATAGCTGCCTGTTTCTGTGGCTATAGTAACAGTTATGTTGATGTGGCCATTTTAAAACTCCTATTTTAAGTCTTGACTGGACAGATTTGCCGTGGGCAGGGACCTGATGGATTGTTCAAGGTCTGAGTCCAAGAATACATTCTCCGCCTCAGATTTCCGGAACGCAAGACATCTCAGGCAGTGTATAATTTTCTCTGTGACAATTAAAAAGCAAAATTTTGCATATTGCATAAGTCCAAGCGCCAATAGGAGAGCCAAGAAAAATCTTCAGTGTGAAAAATAATAATAGTAATAGTCTTGACCATCCTCAGTCTGATTTTATTCATTCTATAGTTTTGAACTTTTTGTTCAAAATGTGAACATCACAGGCAGTAGAATGCCAGGTGGTAATACTTTAATATGTGAGTCAACTGGAAGTGGATGTGACCTATTTAAGAGCTGTTTTATTATTTCTGAAACTTCTAGTTTTTAAAAAGTCATAAGTGAGAATTTGATCAATCCAAATAGTCCTCTAACTATGTTCATCTCGTACGTAGCCTTTTGCTTTGATTGTTTAAAAAGTGCAATGAGACCAACTGGCAGAGCTAGAAAATCCAAAAGATACTTTCCTGTGTGTTAGCTGGGATTTTTTGATCTCACGTTATTTTTGCTTATTCGGGATTTTAGTTTGAAGTTTAAGTGGAGTCTGTCTTTTCAAAACTTTTATTTTATTTTCATGTTTGTTAGACTATAAGTATCTTCTGCTTCCTTGTAGTTACCAGTTTTGCAAAATACGACTTTGTTATGGGGGCTCCCAAGAAGAGCCTTAATTATAGTAACAAATCAACATTTTAGTATTGCCATTCAAATGAATGTATGCACATCTGTTTAGTACTCAGAGCTCTGTTCTTCTCTCAGACCCCGTACGGCACTTTCATTAATGTCTGAGCACATGAACAAAGAGTATGTATGTCCCTTTGTGTTGTAAGTTACCAGAAAGTTAGGCAGCCTGCTTCCCATAGACATGTTGTTATCTCCTTAAAAAAAGTGGCTGCCATCATCATTGAATTTTAGAAAAAGAAATCTCCTTCCCTCGATACTCCTTTAGTAGCTCTCTCACATAATAAATATATTCAACAAATTTTATTCTGATTTTTCATTAGCACAGAGGAACTTGGATGTTAAAAAGAAAAAGGGATCCTGAGTTTCTATGTATATATTATATCATTACTTCCAGGTTCTGTGAGCCCCTTTAATAGTAACAAAATTCCACCCAGAAGACCATACTGCCATTTTTGATTCACTCCCTCCGAAGTCACGTCCCATAGCTGTTTATGAAATTTGAAAGCAGAGAAATACACATAATGATATCGTTTGTTCAGGAGCATCCATTTTGAATTCTTTAGCACTGTGTTGTGTTATGTTCTCATAAACTTCTTCTGGCTTCTAAATTTATATGAAGAGACTCGTGTAAAGTGAATCCAAGATGGCAGCCCTTTTTCACAATTTCCTTGTTTCTAAAAAATAAAAAAAATTAAAAAATGACAGGTACCAGAATTCTGAGCACTTTAGGTTCAGGTACCTGGTATTAGTTGAGTGATTTCAGGGGCAGGGGGACGGACTTCACCGGGGAAGAACTGTCTGGTATCTGTCTCATCGGGCGGTCAGTGCCTAACAGATTCAGTCCTACCGCACACAAGCTGAACGCAAGAGGTGCACACGGAGAGGAGAGTGGCAGAATAAAGATGGGGAAAGGGCCTGGAGACGGGGAGGGGAGTTGAGAGGCCTCCAAGGGCCATGTGAACTCACATTAAGACTACTTTGGAGAAGAAACAATAATACTAACTGTTTCTTTGGCAAAAGAGATAGGACGACATTACATTCTATTGAATGTGATCAAACAAAACCAAACTTTTATTTTTTTGGGCTTGAAGTGGGAATCTCATGAGAATGATGCCTTTTCCATCCTGGTACTCCAGCATGTCTGCAGAGCACCCAGCAGTTAGAAAGCTCCCAATATAAATGGCTTAGTAAGCCAACCAACCGATGAATGCACCAATCAATCAACCTGAAAATTTTTCTCATGTGGAGAAATTCATTCTTCAATAATGCCAGATAAATGTTTACTCTAATAAAGATCATTATTAAACCATGATGCACATAGCTTATTACTTGTGTAACAATTTTCCCTACAATGCTCATTTTAATTCTAAACTTTTCCATAAATTATCAATCATCTGTTTAATTTCAGATTAAATTCTGATATGAAAAGGTTCTTCTATAATGAGAAGAACTAATATCTGTTAAGCTCTTACTATTTGCCAAGGAACTGTTTTTCATCTGTTAATGTTGGAAAATGCTTTCATACATTAAGGAATTTGGTATTTCCAACACCTTGTGAGGTAGATACTGTTATTTTCCCAGTATACAGAGGAAGAAACTGAGGCACAGCAAGGTAGTTTATCAGCACAATGCAATAGATATTTCTTTTCTAAAAAAGCCTTTAGGATATACACCTTGTAATTTTAATATCTTAACAATTCAGAAAAATACTGCACTAGGAGTTTTGTTCATCTTGTAGATATTGAATGATGTATTTAAAAATTAAATATTTCAAAGCTTTGCCATTGCATAACTGGAGCCTTTTTAGGCCGGCGTATTGAAAAGCAGTGCTTTCCATCGGGACACCAGCCCGAGCAGCGCCCATTGTTACGAACATATTGTTCCCATCATGCCCTGTTGATGGATCACGGGTCTATTACTATAATATCGGTTCCACTTGGCCCACTTTTTCATAAAAGCAGCTGCCTGGTGGAGCACACATGCATTTGTACCATTACCCGGCTTGGTTTTAGGCCCAGATTTGTCAACTTTATAATGTCTAAGTGGTTTTTTTCCTATTCTATTTTCTTTTGCTTGTCTAATTCTCTCTCCAAAAATAAGTGTAGAATAATGAAATCAAAATGACCAATCATTTTTGCATCCCAGTGTCTGTGAACTTGGAAAGGAGGAGAAAGGCAGACTGAAGGTGGCCGCAGCCTCTGTGGCCCTACCTGTGTGCTGTGGGGAGGACTCAAAGCCAGCTGGTGACAATACAGGCTGACGCTGGTCTGGAAGGGGACAGGAGAAGATAAGCAAAGGCATTTCCGGGGATGGCTTGGTGTTCGGTGCTCTGACTTAGGTTTTTTAGGTACTGCTGTGAATATTGTCTGCCTAGGAGTGAACACAGACATGTGTGGGTCAGAAGGCTCTGCTCATCCTGGGAAATCATCTGTGGTAGACATGGAAATGTCTCAGAAATTGGCCCTAATTTTCATCAGGCTCTTGACCAGACGTTTGTGTTCTTGTGGATGTCAGTGGGTGCAAAATGGAAGAAAAAAAATAGAAAAGGGAAAGAGTGTACATTCGCTCTTTCTCTTCAGTACTGTCATTTCTCACTGTAATGAGCGCAAAAATAATTGGACAACTGGGCTATCAGTAAAAGGACACACTTCAGTGTGCGTCAAAAGAATTATTTTACAGGACAAACTTTAATCTTTAAATGTGATTGTAGATAATTTGTGGTACCATCTGTCCATTTGGAATTGTTTTAGCCTTTTCTGTCGTTATACAGTAAGTGCCGCTGTGTTTAACATTAACATTTGATATTTTACACATTTAATTTCTGTTCTGCTGTGTGGTCCTTGGGGAATGGAGCGCTAGTGCTACATGAGAGAGACAAAGTATTGATCAGTTAACATTTCAGCTACATTTATGTATGTCGCAAAATTAATGAAAATGCCAGACAAAAATGTCAGAGTGCACAAAAAGGTAGAATTTAAATTTGGTACTTTAATGAAAAGTCTTAAGATGTGCATTATCAAAAATGTCCCCTTGCCTGTAAAGTATAATTCCTAGCAGAGTAACTAAAGGGAGACACATATTTTACTTAGACGGACAATGAACATGAATTATGAAGAGATGTCAACTCCTCAAAGTACCTTGTGTTCCAAAACGGTGCGTTTGAACGCTTAACTGTTAGTCATAAAATATAGTTGTTTCTGTTCATATCTAGAGGGCCACTGGCTCCAGCTGTCTGTCTTGACCAGCTTCCTGCTGCAATTCTCTCCCTAGATTTTCCTTGAGGGGTGTGATGTGTGTGTGCGTGTGTGTGTGTGTGTGCGCGCGCGCGTGTGTGTGTGTGTGTTCCGAAACCAAGAATTCCCTCCACAGCAAGTCGTTGAGGCCACCCTGGTTCATTACTTGTTCTTCTCTGGGTCCTTTTCAAACGTCTGGTTTTCCTTCGCTTCCAGATCATTTGTGCTTCACCTTCATTCAATTCCCACTCTAGTAAAGGATCACACTTGGGAGAACAGCTATCCTCACAAAAGCTGGGCCATTATGCAGGGAAAGAGAAAAACGGGGATGATGCATGCAAAGAATGACGTGAGGCAGCTCTGTGGGGCCAAATGATGTTTTTTTTTAATTTTAAAAATGGAGGAAGCACCAGGAAAGGAGGAGGAACCAGACTTGCAGGAGCAATGGGAATATAATACAAAGGCCTGAAGACAATAGGCACTTCAGGGTATTTTATTGTATACTTCCTATATAGAAAGTCTGCAGATATTAAACAATTTAATGATTCTTCTAAAGTAATACTTACTATAAACCATAAGGTCATTTTAAGTGGCTTTCATGGTCAAGGACTAAAAGAAGAGCATCATTTAGGAAGAAATATCAATGCGAAAACAAAAACATTTCTACATCGCCTGCAATTCAGCCGTTAGCATTTATATTACTGAATAATGAAATGTGAGACAATTATACTGGACATAATGAAGATCATTTTAAGTTTACAACAGAAATTTCTATTTGGAATATTTCACAGATGTCAGTAATACCACACCAGTAACCTTATGCTCTCAGTCTACAGCAATTTGAAAATTATTTTTATAGGAGCTTTTTTTGTTGTTGTTGCTACAATTATTTTAGTGGCAGCAGAAATACTGGAAATGTTCTCGATGTAATGTTTGTTACTTTCCTCATAACAGCAAACACAAGGACCCCCAAAAACCAAAGACATAAGTACTAAAAAAATGATCTACAACTGACAGTCCTGTCCTTATAGTCATGAATTTTCCTAAAGTTATGTAAGTTTAAATTTCCAAGCCATTTTGCTCACCTTTCTAAATTTGTACTCTCCCCAGACATTAACACTAAGTTTGCTAAACAATGCTTGCAATTTAATTTATAGAAATTTCAAGCTATTTTAAGCATTTCTTTCACAAGTGCACAAAGGGATAAAACCTGTATAGAATTTCATTGATTTAAAAGATTTTATACCTACAAAATTGCCTCAAATTCTTTTACAGGGTCAGAAAATGTTCACTCTTAGATGCTCCTACCACCACCATTTTCTTTTCAGTCCATAGATTATATGTACAATTTATATGGACATTCTGGCACATCAAAATGATACCTGAAATGTATGGGGGTTTTTTTCCATAAATTTATCTAGATTTCAGGGAAGAGGTTCTTCCAAACATTTGCCTAAATTACTAAAAAGTTGTAAATTAGATTTTCTTAAGCACTGTCTTTCATAAAGCCTCGAATGTAAATTGTTGGAGCTATACCCCAACCCCCAAAGACCACAATTTAGAAGTGAGTTGTGCTTTAGGGTGGGTCACTATTAGCTAAAATCAACCTGCATCTTAGGAAATGTTACAAACCAGACAGTAATGAAACAAAACATTTTCCCTGTTCCTAGGAGTGATGCTACTGCTCAGTTTGGAGACGTACCTACAAGAATAGTCACATTTCCTTTGTGTTTGTACACACAGTGCCCTTTTGTTTATTTCAGTAGATGTGAGCAGAAGGGCTTTCTTATCTTTGAAGGGAGATAATCACATAAGCTGCAGGGTCTGCTACTCTCTGAAAAGCTTATTCTTCCTAAATTTTATTTTATATCTAGAATGAGAAGAATTTAATCCTGATTGCCAGCCACTCTCTTGTTTTCTGTGATCTGTGCTCTACCTCTTTGTCTTCTAAGGTGAGAAGTGGTAGGATGTCATAATCTAGGGAAGTTTTCTTTGATGAGTGATTTCAGGAAAATAAACCTATTTCACTTTTTCCCAGGTGTAAGTGCTGTTTTGCTATATTATACTCAAGAATAAACCATGCATATTATCAACAGAACCATGATACCACACTGAATCCAAGAATTAGCCTTCTGGTGCACTTTAGTGGGGTGTGCAGTGAGAGTTAGGGTGGCAGACTGTATCCAAGCCCCCCTTGAATCTGTTCTGGTGTCAAATAAAATGATGTCATCTCATTTCACCTTACTCTGCCTCCTTGCCTTACTTATTAGGTAGTTTCAGCCCCCATACCTTTATGCAAGTCTTTAACAATATATTTTATGGTCCATATTTTACAACTGAGTTGATAAGGATCAAAAAGAATTATAAAATAATGAATCAGAGCTTTCTGATTGTCTGGCCCCAGATTGTTTAGCCAATGTTCTTATCCTCTGAAGGATTTTCTACTTTCTAACTTCAGTCTAAGTTGTAAGGGACACACTTGCCAAGCAAAATGGCAAGCAATTTCCATTGCAATATATTATTACAGAAAGTATTTTGAAAAGGAAAAAGTTTGAAAAGAATGAGTAACTGTGTAATTCAGTAAAATTTTGTAAATAATAACTCCGAAAGGTTGTAACTTCTAGGGAGTCAGACATTAAGATACTTAAGTCATAAAGTTCACTCTCCACATGATTTCATGTCCTTTTGAATCAGGCAAACATTGAAAACTCTGCTTTCCGTTGTCTCATCTTTCTGCTGTGGCTAGCTGTGAAGTTATACCTAGAACTATGAACATATGAAATCGCATGTACCGAGTGAGAAGATAACCTGAAATATTGTAAAGGAAGTTGTTTGTGTCTTCTTTACCTGGTCTCTAGCCATCATTTTATCACATTTGGAATTACAGGGAGAACTAGGGACAGATGTGGTATCCATGTTTGCCACAGGAAGGTCTGTTATGTTGTGACTCTGCATTGTGTCTTCTACTTTTATTGTGACAACAGGGGTCCAGAACTCAGCAAGTGGTAACATTCAGAGACCAACAAAGTAAAGATGCTCACACCAGGCATCAGCCACTAGTCAAAGAGAAACAATGCAGAGAAAGTCAGGAAAAGCTAAGAAACAAGGAAAGATGGAAAGCACAACAAAGGACAAACAGATATTTGGATAAAAATGAAAGTCAGTCCTGATTATCAGGGGAAAAAAAAAATTTAGTGACAAAACTTGGCTTTTCTTTGATCTCAAATCACATTTCTCAACTATATTTTTCCATATCCCCCAAAAGAGAAAAATTATATTTAATTTAATGAGAGAAATTAAATGCTAAGGAATAAGAGTTTGTCCAAAAGTCTTGAGCTTTAGAAGACCACAAATCATTGTAATAGCTAAGATTTTTTTGCTGCTTCCACCGAAAACCAGTTTTTGCACCCTTATTGCTCCTATTCAGAATGCATGCTCCGAATTGAGTTTAATATAAGTTTAACTCTATTTACTTTCATGCTTGTCATGGTAAGGTTTAGTTTGGAATTTCTGTAGTTTGCATATGATGTGACCCAGTCTGAAGAAAGAGAATCTGTGATCTATAAAAAAACATTCCCTATGTTGGGTCCCTTTCAAGAAGAGACTTTGTTTAACTTCACAGAGCTTGAAGAATTTTATCTTCTGCCATATGCAAACCTACATAAAGGTTTTTTTCAATACCCCAATTCTAAGGATACCTTGTTCTGCTTCCCTAAAACAGGGAAGTGGGGTGAACATGAATTCTGGACTAAGTAATATAAACTCCGTCATTATGATGGTTCTATCCATACATTGTGCTGTATTTATGAGTAATAGCTAATTTTTGTATTCTTATGTGAATACTCTATGTCAGGGTTGTAAAAGCATGCTTCATTAGGCTTAATTGCCTATTAGGTCTCCATTGGAAGGGCAGAGAAAAAAAGGTTATGGAAGAGAAAAGTCATTTACAACAGCTACGCACTTGTTCTCTAGGCTATTCTGCATGGCAAGTTACACAGCTCACCATTGGGATTAAATTAAAAAAAAAAACTTACTAGTGCGATTTATTCACAGTATGTATATACACCCCACATCGCTCTGTGCCAGGGGTAGCAGACCTACGGCACACATGCTGCAGTGGACTGTTTGTATCACTGAGAGATCTGAGAGGTTTGCCATTACTGCTCTGTGCAAATAATTATACTACATTTCCAGATTTAGCATTCTGTATAGTTCCTCCAAGTAAACACCAGGCAGTGCTTAAATATTTGAAACAGGAGTTATTTCATCCAGTTTTGTCATAAAATCTTGGTGAATTAAACAATATTTCCCTTAGCAAATTAGAGAAACCTTTGAATTGAATTTAAAATAACAAAGCACCAAGATAAATGCAGTCCGTTCATTATTCACCAATTAGTTCACTGAGGTTGTACAACAATAGGTCTTATATTGTGAAGTGATGTTAATATGTAGTGCGGTGACTGACAGAAAGTTTTATAGAAGGTCAGAGAGCTGAGTTCACTTTTTCTAATTAGGCAGCAGTATTGAAAACAAGAGAGTCAGTATATATCTGGTTTTGTTTAAATCGCTTTAGAGTTTGGTTCTTCCATTACAAGCGATTATTGCATACCTCCACCAGGAAGTTGATGTTTGTAAGAGGGAATTTCCAGTTCTACTAACTGGACTGAGTGTGCGTTCTTTTCTGCATTTCTTTGAATACTCAGAGCATGAGCCTTCTAACATGGTTTTATTTCTAAGCCCTAAATCTTGGCTGATGTGCACTTAAAATGGAATGTCCTTGTGAAACAGTTGTTTGGACTTTGGAACATATTCTCCTCCTGTTAATGGCACAGAAACACTCAGCAAGGCTACAGATCCCTTTGTGGTGTACCAGCTTGCAAAACGGAAATATCACAGAAGAGAGTAGAGTCCATGGATTCATGGCTTGAGGCACAGGATGCCATGAACGCATCAATCCTAACCCCGCCTTCAGCACAGTACCCTTTTCCAATGTTAAAGGCAAGGGGCTTTGAAACATAAGGATTGTATGGGCCCCGGCTGATGTAGATGAAGTGCAGGAATGGTACAAGTGAAATAGAGTTTAGAGCTTATTTTACAGGACAGGAAGTTGAAGTGCAAAGAGGTAAATGACTTCTGAAGACAATAACTGTTCTTCTCCGCCAGTCGCTAGTAATGGAATTTTCAAGGATGACAAAAACAATAAGAAATGTGAGGTTCACAAGTGGAATTGTCTTTAAGGAAAAACAGCTGTTTGACATTGTCCTGTAAAATTCTCAGGGTGTAAACTTGACTCCTGGTCTTTGTATTTCCTGTTAAGGAATATGCTGATATAAGCCCACTGGAATCGCCTCCTTGACAAAGTAAATCAGTGCTCACTCCATCCAGTATTATTTCTGCAGTTTAAGTAGTAAGTGTGTGCCTGACGTTTTGATGAGATTTTCTGTTACTCGAGATCACGTCACACTCTGGCTCCAAAAAGACATCAAGAAGATGTTTGTATAGCAACAAAAACTCTTAGAGTTCACTGTGTGTTTAAGTAAGATACATTTCAGACAAGAAATATTATTTTACCTCTAAGTAATAAAACTTTTTTCCAAAGGCAAATGTCGATTAAGAATATATTTCCCACATCTCAAACATATTTTCACTGAGTTGCTTAAGCAGCTCAAACTACCTTTATTGATCCACATTGATTTAATGGTAGCTAAAATGAACTTTTCTATGGCCTAAACTTCCATTAGACTAAATAAATGCCAGGGAAAAATGTGTGTATTTTAATCGTTTAGAAAAACTGGTGACCCCGCGCCGTTGTATTTCTGTCTTCCTAAATTTCCTTTAAAATGTATGTAGATCCAAATTATCCCAGCATAAAATTAAACAGTATAATGAAAGAGGATCTTCCTTTATAAAGTAGTGAAACAATATTTGGGCATATTTTAACACTATCTGAATTTGTAAGGTGTTGCCCAATCATTATATAGATTAGGTAAAGTTCCGTTTGTTAATATATTGCTATTGGAGTCACAGCATGAGAAAAGCTAAATTAAATCATGTATATGAAATGCTTCGAAGCTCTTAGTAGAAGGGCCTGTGGATAATTTAGATTTGAATAATATACATGATCACTACAACACAGGTTTTTGTTTCTGAGAGCTACAGTCATTCAAAATTTGTCTTAGTACACAAATGTATTTAAATTTATCAAGGGAAAATATCAAGACCTAAGAGTGGGAGATGATTGGGAAAATGTGTGCTGGTCACAAATAACATGACTTCTCCTACAAAAATATATAAGTGACATGTTTAATAATACCCGAGTTCTATTTCTAACTGACTAAAATGTTTGACCTAAGTTTAAGGAACTAGGAAGTAAAATAGATTGTAAACTGAAATATGCCATTTGTCAGTATTTTTAATCCATTACCAGAACCAGTGACAGGAAATACATTCAGGCTGTTCTGCTTGCGATGCGTTTCAGTTGCCATTAACAGGTCTTCCCCGGTTTTCCTGCACACTCAATAAAGCGGTGTGAATGACTGACTCAGAAGACTCCGGCGGCAAAACTTAAAGTGAAGCAGTAATATCGTCAGAGAAACCCCCACCAGCAGTATCAGATGAAACCGAGAATAAATGTAGTATATCAGCCGTCATAAAAGGGTGAACGGGGGATACATTTATGCCCTCCTCTATCTACTGCAAGATTCATACATAAGATTCACACTCATTATTCTCGTCATCTTAATGAGATCAGTGTGGGAACATTTCTCTTCACTCTCTCTCTTGACTGTCAGAAGGGGGAACTCCATTATTTCTCCTTCCTCTCTTTGCTTCTTCTGTATTTTCTTGGGAGGCCAGAAAATGTTAACTGGTTACAGCAAGCAGCCCTAGAGTATTGCACATAAAGGTTTAAGGTCTTCAGGTAGAGACCAACAACATAAATCAGTCTCTCCCCGCCCCCCGCAGGCTTTTATTTCTTTTATTTTCTTTCAGACTCTTATCATCTGCCTCGTATTCCAAGAGGTTTCCCTAGAAAAGAAGGAAGAAGATAATTTCTCCACAAGAAGGAACATAGGGTGCCCAAGTATTAGCTCTAATTGCTGCCCTCCTTCTTGTTGAGCCTGTTTTCCCAGTTAATTTTGCACACTGCCTTCTGAAACCAAGTCTCAGTGCGGTCAGTTCGTATGTCCAAGACAGATACATGCCTGGCCTTGAACTAGGAGAGGTAAACTAGGCAAGGGACCAACTTCTAAAGCATTTTATCACAAATGTATTTTCACATCTGTCAAGAAACAGTCACTGTTTATAATTAAATTTGCTAGGAGAGACTTTCATCATGTTTTTAGATCACAAACCCTTAATCCTTAAAGGCAGTAACCAGAAATCATAGAAATACTCGATGATCTAGGTCTATGGATGATTAGTTCATGTTGTAATCACAGGTTTGGGTACTGTTTTCCTTTTGAGGGACTCGTATGTTGGAGGATTCCTTTTAACATGATTGAAGAATTTTAAAGTAGGCATTTTAATATTTGCTGCCCTCTTAATTATTATTTGTTTAATACACTACTGTCAGTACAGGCGTTATGAGTTAATAAAAATGTCATAGAATTAGTGTATAAAACACTATATAATTTTCCCCAGGGAATGATTAACAGCCTAAGGGTATATTAACGATACTCTTAGTGTACAGTCCCTAAAAGTATTTGATTCCCATCTTTTAGAAAGTTAATTTTATACTGGAATTCAGTAAGGAAATATTTGAGGGATTTAGCTAGTTAATACAACCTTCTTAGATGCATGAATTTTTTTCCAATGACTTACATTATAGTGCAGTGTAAAATACCATTCTATTTTAAAATCACTCTGAAAGTTTTAAACGTTGTCTTGACATTTGCCAGAGCAACCTTATTGAGATTCACAAAGAGCTTATTTATCTCACCATACTGTTTGTTAAAACAGTCGAAAAATAAAATTAATAAGACATTAGGTCATTATTACATGATTTTGTTCCCATAGATAAATAGGTTTCTTTTTCTCTCTCTTTAAATAATGTCTCTCTGCTTTGTTCTGTGGCTGCAGCAGGCTGTTAGTATGTATCTTTATACCATCAGAATGAATGAGATATATCTGTATAAATTATTGATTCACTTGAGCCTACCTCGGTAATTCAGAACTGAAAACTCTGGCAGCTTATCTAATAGAATGATATAACTAGCAGACTGAAGTTACCTACCACAGCAACAATTGCCAGTTGGGGGGTCAAATGCCCTTTTACCTTTATACCTGAACACCTGCAAATTGAGCTGTATCCCATTCAGAATTTTAAGAACAGGTCCATTGTCACAGGAAGTAGAGTTTGTTTCTTGGAGAAAATTATGCCAGTTCTACTTCTGAATGAAAGACAAGGCTTTTATTACTCAAGGGATATTAGGGCTGACTGCTTTTTTGAGAAAACAAATTTGCTGTAACTTTATCTGTAATTTAGTCCTGAATGGGTGCAAATAGACTGCACATTGTATGGAGCAGAAAGAAGAAAATAGGGGTTTGTTAAAGCTATACAGGGCTATGTAACCATTATATTTCCGAGGGAAGTCTTATCTGAATATTTTGGTTTCAGCCTTAGCATCAAACACCTGTTTTGAATTTTAGTTTAGAGTAACACTGGAAAAGAAAGTTTTTTTGTCTAAAATTGTGGATGATGGAACACCCAACTCCTGAAAGTTACTATATAGGCTTTGACTTAGAGATCGGCCCCCTGAAAAAACTACGTTGTAGGATCACTCCTCAAAGAGAATAAACCCTAGGCTCAGACCTAATTGGAGGGTATTGACTTGCTTCACTTTTGTAAGAAAATGAAATTCATAGCTTTATATGCTTTTTCAATTAAAATAAATCCCATGCAACATTATTCACACAAGAGTCTGATTTAAGTTTTGCTGAAGCTGAGTGTAAAATGAGTATTTCAAGTAAGAGATAAGTAAAGGAATACTTCAGCTGATAGACCTCCGGGTTGCACAGTGTGGCGATGATGGAGAATATATTATTTGGAGAAAGGCATCTCTCGAGTTGGTCACTCACTCCTCAGTCAGGAGTCTCACTTGTTGTCATAGAAACCCCTAATGTTATTGTGTTGTTGATCCTGGACATGAAACCAAACTAGATAAACAAACATCTTAGTCATATGCTAGTTCTAAGCTCCAGCCTAATCAGTTAGTACATTTTCCATTAGAACCTTAGCGTAATAGGTCTTCGTTGGCTAGCAGTTGCTATAATTGAATAGTTCCTCAATCATTCCATCTCCCAACCTTATTTCCACTTCTTTTCAGAATCCAACTAGGAATATATCCAAGAACATTCATGAGCCTTACCTCAAAAAATTCATACCCTCCACCTCAGACAAGCTATCGGAAGTTGATCCAGGGTATAATATTTAATTTTTCTTACTGTGTTTTGGCATGTGTAACTAGTCCTTTGGGCTCTTCATTATTCTTTTTATTGCACAGTGTCTGTGTAAGGAGGGAAAAAAGTTTTTTCTTTTATGTTAAAGCACCATTCTGTTGTAAAGGAAGCGTCCCTAGAATGTGATTTTCTGCCTTAAACCCATCCCTTCCTTGCCTATGCTCAAGTCTCTTCACCAGATGTCCACCCAAACATGGCCTTATCATGTTACTCCCATTATCTACATTATGGTCCCTGCTACCCTCTGCCTGTGTCTGCCATATTTTAGGTCACTTCAACTCACCTGTGCCTGTCTCATCTCTGAGGGCTTTTCCCCCTGTAACTTTTAGAGCATCAACTAAATAATCTGATCATCAAAGGTGTTGTGTAGAGGTAAGACTCTGACTGCCCCTAAATAACACATGTGCATTGTATCACTGTCCGCAAGCACAATGTACTTTTAACTTTCTTTGCCATCCAAATCCTTATTTACAAGCAGGTGTGAAAGGCTGTAACTGAGATGCTGGGAAGCAGGTAGAGTGTTAGTAGCCCTCAGATAAGTCCATGTAGAATTTATATGGTCTTAGGGATTTGTAGGGGCATCCTTCCTCTTAGTGAGAACTCAGCCTCTCTTCTTTATAAAATGGTAAATATGAAATATCAGTGTGCATTTCTCTGCATACAACAAAGTGAGTAGTATCGTGTTTTTCTCTTGTAATACAAAGTAAGCAAAAGCAGCTACTCTCCTAAGAAGTGTAGCTAACCACACTTAGAGAAAGACATAGCTTTTAACATTCTCTGTATAATGAGGCATCATTGCTGGATTTTTTCAGCCCTCAGAATGGCACGCGCGCGCGCGCACACACACACACACACACACACACACACACACACACAGGATTCAAAGTTATACTAGCATTCCCATTCCTGTCCATTCTCTGGGAGATGGTAGAGTCCCTTTCTAATGCACCCATCCATGCTGACCAAGTCTTTATGATTTAGATTTGTAGGCTGCGTTCAAAGTAAGAGTATAAATTGTTTCAAGGATGACAGATTACATACGGTTTCTCCCCCCCCCCAAACCCTATGTTCACCTTTATAACTTTTTTTTTCCAAAAGTAATGTGGTTTAAACATCATTTTGCGTCGCCCAACATAAATGATAAAATCAAATATTGGATTCAGAAACAATAGCCTTTATTGGTTTGTGACAAGTGATCCATCTTTTTACATTAGTGCAGCTTTCTGAACCAGATTATTTTTCATAATTGATAATTTGTGAGTCATATATTTGTTATCTGTTCTTTTATGGCTTTGAAAATAGTGAACAATGGCAAAGATCACTGAGGTTTTATAAAGAAAATTATTTTAGTGTACTTTATTGGCCGGCGTTTTCTGAAAGTATGTTACTGATAAGTTTTGCGGAGAAGGGAACCAAGACACAAGTGACATCCCTTGCTTGAAAGAGACCTGATAGATCTAAAATTCATATTGATAAGAGTTTAATTTTATAATTTGTTCATGTTTAGCATGAGAATAATTAAAAGACAGAAAAAATATTAAGAGAATAATAAGGGCTGGGGATTTAGCTCAGTGGTTAGAGTGCTTGCCTAAGTAGCGCAAGGCCCTGAGTTTGATCCCCAGCACCAAAAAAAAAAAAAAGCCAAAAACCAAGAGAATAATAAGAAAACTATTAGCTGCAGTTCTGGGAGCTAAGAAAAAGGATTTGGTTACATTTCTCAATACACAATCCACATTAGAACAACATATCAACACAGTAGGCTGCCTTGCTGTCAGCATTACGATTATACCAACAGAATAACAACCGTATTCTTAGGATGGATAATTTTAGTTGATTTCGAGAGCCTTAGGGTAAGTATCTACCAATTATAATACAATTTCTATTGTTCGGTTTTACATTTTGTTACTAAAGCCTTCTAAGATACAATAGGAAAATTCTTACCCTTTATCATAGTTTATAATTATGTTACAGTAGAAATAAAGCTCTGTTTATGAATTTATTTAAGCCGAGTAAATAATAATAAGGCCTTTAAAATCTAGTTTGCCTAAGAGGGCAATATTAAAAACTTTTTTTTACTCTTAATAATCATCTCACATATTCTGTACACTCTCACTAATTCTACTCACCATAGTACTGACTCAACAAAGTGTGAATCAGTTGAAAGAATAACAAGCTAATTTACTGAGAATTACAAAAAAAGAAAGTATTTTTAGAAGAATTCATTTCATAGAACATTTATTATGAATCTGCTTTTTACAGTTATATGGTTCTGTCCTCAATCTTTATTAGTTTCTCCTAAACAATTTAATTATAGAAAACTATTTCTAATAAAAAATATTATCTAATTCATTAAAATAAAATTGAGATATTTAATCATTACATAATTAGATTATGATTATATACAATTAAACACTATATATAAAACATTTGCTCTTTAAGAGACTCTAACACCAACCTTCTGCTTCCAAAGTTACACATTCAATTGTGCACATTTATTACACCATTTAATTGCTTAAAATTTATACTTTCATAGAGGAAAATGTCAATATACACTTGTACATTGTCTGTAAATCAGAATAGTTATTTATGTCCAGTAAATATTCCTTTTCTTTAATTATCTTATTATATTGGAGATCTTTAGTTGAATTTTGCGTAAGATTGTTACTTCTAAGTGTTTCAAAGATATAATGTAATTAAAAATTGTGTCATTCGAAATGAAAATCAAGTATACAAAAAGCATTCTTTGTTTACACAACCTGACTATACTCTAAATCAAATTTGAAATTAAGCACATGTGGAACATCTTATTGGATAGGCAAGTGGAATGTTTGAACTACATGAACAGCAGTATTAAAGATGGTAACTTTCCTTAGTGCACATCTCAGAAAATGGTACAATGTTATTTACCATCTATAATACCTTGAGGAAGAATCTGCTGGGCCTTCTCAGATGTTTCACTGGCCCAGTTCGTGGCGTGTGCAGTGAGAGTGGGATGTTCATCTGTACATGTGGAGTGACAGATTGTTGATGTGTTTTAACCATAATATGTTATTTGGTTTTGAAACCGACTCTCTTTAGAGTTAGGATTTCTTTATCACTAGCGGGAAGTACATTTCTAATAACTTGCCTTGCAGATCTGCATTCTTAGAGTCATTCTCCATATTTCAGAGATCATGGATGGTATATAAATTCCTGAGAATTCAGTGTTAGTTTGCTATTGTTTTGCCAGTGAAAACCAGAATCCTTTATTGTAAGACAAGCCAGCATCTGAACTTCATTACCAAAGTATTGGATATTTTCCTAAAGAAGACCACATTTTAGAAATATATATTCTCTGGGTTACTCTAAATACTGAATGTATATAAATTTGAACAAATGAATTTTAAAAGCTATGTAGAGTCAGATAGTATGTAGTATATATAAACTTTCCCCTTTCTTGGTCATTACTGCCTCAGGAGGTTTGCTCTAATCATGGCGATTACTCCAAATTTTGTAATTGATCATTCTACAAGAAACAATTAAAATGACCAACATGGATACTATGGAGACTCCGTATACCAAAGAAACAGATTTGGAGGTGTTATAACACATTATTGGAAAAGAAGGTTTTGTCCTTCATAAAAGCAATTTACATTTGTCGGAAGGTAAAGAAACCTATGTAAGAAGTAATGTAAAACTCTAAAACTTGATGGCGTTTTAAAACAAAAAATTAATGTATATTCTGTTGTGTATTATGAAATCTTTATATGCTCCTGGACTCACCTCCTATCAGTAAAGACCTTGCATACTGTTATTATATAAAATTGTTTACCTCTTTTTTCCCCTCTCCACTGATTGTCCTATATGTCATTCTGCAGTTTGGCCTGTAGGTAGCAATCTTGCACAACAAAAGCACTCCGTTTGTGCATGGATTTAAACTGGGAAAGCATTACGAATCTGTTAAATGTAAGCAGTGTTATTTGCATAAATTCCAGACTTCGATGATGGTCTGTGGTCTTAAAACAGTGGCCTACAGATTATTTATGCAGTTGTTTGGCCTTAAAGTTCACGATTTTGTTCAGAGGTGACTTTACTTTGCATTATGACCCCATGTAGGTAGAAGACAGCAGAATGGTTGAGTACATAACCTGCAATCTTGAAATGTAATAGTTTCTCATACAGCCCTTTAGATAAAAAGAAATCTGTAAATCTTCTAAATTAGAGAATAACATTTTAGTAGTTATGTAGCAAAGGTTCTGAAAGAGTACCCCTGAAGTCAAGCTCTGTCTCCATGCAATAAAATAATGCTTTTAGCATCTCAGGACCTTTACCAGCTTAGACTTATTTAATCTTATTTTTATTAAGAATAGCTAAAAGACAAAAGGACCAGCATAATTATTGTCACTAGTTATTTTTAAATGAATATTGCAAAGCGCGCACGCGCACACACATGCACACACACGCACACACACACACTCATATGTGGCAAAGAGGATAATTTCCTTTTTCTTTCTTTGCAGCAGCGTTTTGGAACAATTGACAGCAGCGTGTTAATTCAAACAGTGCCTGAGCATGTGTTCTATACCAAAGTGTACCTTTAGTTCTAATCCATACAGTGAAAACAGCACACGATGTTTTTGGAATTGTAACTTTTGGTTTGTTTCAGGAAAATAATTTTGTTTTCCTAACAGAGCTGTTTGTTTATTTTTTATCCACTTTTGTTTCTTCATTCCTTCCTTCACTGACTACATCAATGACATGCCCTCTAAGTTGACAGTCTCTGTTGCAGGTTGGGATTCAAACCCAGTTACGCTGTGACCTGCCTGTAAAATGGAGGCAAAGGCAGGCTACAGAAGAGGGGACTCATTTGAACTGGGTCCTGGAGGATGACTAGGAGTTTATGGTAAACAAAAGCAAGAAAGAGCATTTCAGGCAGAAGGAACAAACAGCACATGCTTAATAGCACCACTAGAAAAAGACTTCGTTAGCATGAAAATAATAATTACCACTTCCAGAAAAATAAATTCCCCTATCTTATTATTACCGTTCAAATACCAGTTAATGTGATGCCATAAAACTATATTTTACTGGTCATATCTTACTAAGGAGAGAAACAGGTGTTTAATTCACTAAATTCTCATTTAAAAAACATTTTCAGGTACTGTGTCACACCTATGAATCTAATTTCATGATTTTTTTTTAAAGTTTGGAGAAATTATAAACCTTCATTCCTATACCTATTCCTTTACTACCAAGGAATTCAGTGGGTGTTAGAGAATGGAGGCTGGGTTATCTCAGGGAACCCTTGAACAAATGATTTGTGAATGACTGTATTTTTAATGTGGTAAATTATATTTAGATAGAGAGGAGCTAACTCTTCATTATCGACACTGTGCTAACATATTTCGGACTGTCAATATTTCCAGTTTCAAATGTTAACCAGTAAGAGCAACATAGCGTATCCTATTTTGTGGAAATGATCCTGTAGTCCTAGAAATTGTATAAGGTCAGCGACCATGTTTGTTGATCAACTCTCGCAACTTACGTCTCTGGAGTTCGAAATTAATCTAATCATAATAAGAAACTCAAGGCTGTGACTGCATTGGGGCCGTCATGCCTATGCGTCTGATACCTGTGAATGGCACAGAGCGCACTTTTGAGAACACGAAGAGCTTCCTGTTTGTCAGGTGCGGCCTTTGATTCCATGGATCGGTGGTTATTAGGGTTACGGCTGGTTCACAACAAATATTCATGTCTTTAGTGGTTAGAAAGAAAAGACATTTTCTCGCAGGCTGGACCACCCGGGGGGGGTGCTGGATGGTGGGGGGAAAATCTCTGAAAGAAGTAAGATGAGTGACTAAGACGTTTTGAAGAGACTGGGGAGACTGGGACAAGAAAGCTGACATTAATGTGGCAGGGAGGCTTCGTGTCTTAGTTTTATGCAATGTGATTTTAGACTGTTCTTTATTTCTCCAGCACTTTTGGACGGTAAGATTCAATGCCATATTCTTTTATTAAGTAGAGTTGATTCATATGTTTGTTATAGCTGGATTCAGGCATAGTTTTAAATCATTATTTTTAGCGTGCTCTTTTCAACTCTGAAAATGGTCTTCTTATTAGCTAAAAATACAGATCATCTGACACCCATTCACCCGTCCGTCCCCAATCAAGGCTTAGGCTAGGACACCAAATAGGCGAAGGACCTGCTTTTCAAGGGGTCAGTCTTGTCTGGGCTAAGTGAAGTCAAAGTTGCAGGTGAACCCAGGTGCTTGAGCAGGTGGGCTTGTGATCTTTTGCCATTCCGCTGGTTCTCATAGTTTGAGAATAATTGAGAGAAGCAACAGAGCCCGCTCTGTTCCAGAGACATCTGGGGCACCCTTGAAGCAGAGACTGACCCTGAGGGGTGATGAACTTGACTTGCTGGAGATGATACTTCCCCTCTTTCTAATTACACCACCCCGACGTGTATGTACAAATATACACATTGCTGCCTCTTCGTTGAAGTCAGTGAAGTTGCTTCTGTTATTCTCCCCCTCAGAAATCCCTTCTTCTGTGTGGGAAAGAAGCAGAAAGCAAAGAATCCATCTTTGTTCTCTGTCAGGCCTGAGAGATTCCATTTCCAGAGGGCTAACATGGATACATCTCAGAAATGAAGAAAACATCACGAATTTGACCTTTCATTTCTTCCAAAGGTGTGAAAATACCCTTAGAACAGAAACCAAAGTATAGAAAAGGCTTAGACCTGGTACCATATAGGAAAATCAACTTTGTTTCTTTTTTAACAGCTTGAAGAATCAGTAGGTTCCACTTTTAGGAAATGAATAATCACAACATTGGTTAAGATCACAAAAATCAGCTACTTGGCAAAGACTGAGAAACTTGGAATAAGTTCTTAGAATAGCGATTCTCGGCCTTTGATATCCAAGCACATCACCTGGGGTGTTTCTTAAAATCCAGGTTGTAATTTGGGAGGCTAAAAGTAACATTTCCAGGTGATGGTAATGCTCTGGCAGGGGACTCAGGAAACATATCAGGGGTCTAGCACATCGGTTTCCACATTGTAGTATGTTTGAGAATCATGTAGGAGGCTCTTAAAAACACAGGAATCTGGGCACTGGTCCTGGTTTCTCTGATGCAGTAAGGAACGGAGCTCAATAATTTGCATTTCTGACAAATTTATAGCCGATGCTTCAGGTGCTGGTCCAGGCACCACATTTTGAAAACCACTAGTTACCTCCAATCGACCGTACTGGAGGCGTATTAGAATTAGCATGGGTCCTTAGAAGAACACACATACACACACGTCCACATCCCACACTTTCTGCCTTTCAGTGATTCCTATTTCTCTGGCTTTAGGGCAGAGGTGTGATTAGTAAACTCCTACTCCCTTCAGGCTATGCTAATGTGAAATCCCATGAAAGAGCTACAAAATGATATAAAATAAATTGTCTTAGGAAGATAAGGGTTTCAAAAGATGAAAAAATAAAGAAATGAAATTAGTGTGGGAAGAGGGAGGAAAAGGTGGAAAAAATCCATTTAAAACCATCACTATAAAGAGAAAGCAAGGAGTGAAGGCAGTTCAGGAAAGTGTTTCTACAGCTGGCAGTTGGGGTGCTGCCAGGACTCACTGACGCTGACATCCTGACACCCTTCAGTCGTCTTCCTCTTTCGGAGCCTTCTGCCTGCCTCTCTGCCGCCTCACACCTAGAGGAGAGCAGCTCGTGAAACAGCCCCGTAGGGCTCAGTGCTGCTAGCGGGGTGGGGGAATGAACAAAACCAAAACGTCCACTTTCAACACTTCGATGAAAAATATTTAAATTTCCTCATCTTTCCATCTCCTTCTTTTAAAGAATGCAGAACAGCAACATTGTCAGCTCCCAATGTTGCTGATGGCATTATTGATGGAGGGACCTCTAAGGTGCAGAATGAAGCAAAATGCAGGCATACGGCAGTCCCGCATAGTTGCTTTTGGTACTTGGTATGTACTCTGTCTAAAATAGACTGAGCAGCTGCTTCCAGCTAATCTTTCTTAGTTAACATTAGGGAACATAGTAAAACACACACACACACACACACACACACACACACACACACACACCCCTCAACTATTTTCGCAAGAACTTGACCTTTGTCTCCTGCAATAAATCAATGTGTTTGCCTCATTCAGATGCGCTGGTCCCACGTTTCAAAATCCTGGAACCTAAGAACTCTTTTCTCTATTGTGTCCAGTTCAGAGCAATTCCTTACTTGTACCTACATATTTCTAAAATTTTCTATCTTCAGTTTAAGTGTTGAATATTTTGTTGCTGCTCTTACACCCTACATAAACCAATTTTAAACTCCTGTAAGGAGGTGAAATTAATGAGCCCTGATCATTGTTAGCAATTCATTGCTTTTACGAAAGATATTTCAAATAAAACCTCACTAATTAGAGCCCAAAGCTCAATATCTAACCTAGATCTATCATCCTAACCTTATTTCTTACATAAAATTCTTCCCCACCCACCCACGCCCCTATTCTAGGCCAGTTGGTGAATGTCTACATTCCAACATCTCTTATGTCCTTTCCCATGGCAGACATTATTAGTTGATCAGAGCAATGTGCCTATATAAGCAAATTGTAATCCTCCTCAAAAACAGTCCAAATAACCATTGCCGATTGTTTAAAGGTGATCCTCAAGATGAACCCATTTGCCATTCTTTCATTATAAATGTGTGTGTCTTCCCTCCTGACTTTGAACTGTTAATGGATGTAGAACAGGTTGAATTTGTGAATTCCACTCAGGATGTGGTACAGGGCTTTGTATGCAGCAGATGCTAAATGTCAATACATTTTATTAGATTTTATTTGAGAGGCTAGGATAAACTGATAAAATTACAGAATTCTTAACAAGTAAGCTTTGTTATCCTTAATTTTAAAAAGTATCTCAACTAATGGAAAGCACGATATGGCCAAGTAGAATTACTCTGAATTATTACTGTAGATGCAGACAGTACAATTAAATCCAAAGTAAATACTCTGTCCCCTGAAATCCTTTTGATGTTATTATAATATGCTCTATGTGAACCCTTTTATCAGGGCAAAAAATCAATTGCAACTCTCAAGATTTTCACCAAGGCTGATTTAATGGGGTTTTCACTAATGGTCTCTTCTTATATTGTATCCATCATGTTTCAATAATAAAAATAGGCTGTTAAAACCATGCATCTACTCAGTTTGGGACATTCCACTCTCATGATTATTAAATATGCTGTTTATTCATAAGATAGAAACTATGACATTTATTTGAGGAAGAACATTTTAAAGAAGTTAGATTTGTTTTATTATCATCATTTGCAAGACTAGTTTCATAAAAAAAGGAACTCTTCATGGCCCTTTATTCCTTGATGGGTTTTTCCCAAAACATGTTATGAATTTATAGCTTTGCCGAAAATCTAAATAAATCAGAAAGATGGAATAAAGTGAGAAGTATCCATGAAAAGATTGTCATTGTTGCTTAGGTGACATGATCCATTTATTAGCATTTAAAAAAGAGAGTGTGTGCTTACAAAGTAAAAATTCCCTTTATCATAGTCACAATCTATAGACTTGTCCTGAGCGTGGAGGTAATTTTGAAGTGGAAGGAAACATGCAGCCAGGAAGCTGTCTTTGTCAGAATACTAATAGTTTCTCCATAAGTTTCCCTAATGTCTTTGGGGGGAAAAAAGACCTTAGCACCTTTTAATTTTGCAGCTGTTTTTACACTTTTATTTCCTCTTCTTTCTTCCCACATTTACACAAAAACCTTCTCAAGTCTCTTTTAAGCGCAGCAGCAACTAAATCAGTCCTAAGTGGCAAGCACTTCTGACGGTGTTGCGTATGACTGCGTGTTAATTGGCTCCAGTAGATTACCCCCCGGTGTGTGGTGAGGTGTTGGTGGGAAATTTTCAGTGTGCGGAGAGTGCTGAGGATTTCATGTTTATTTTCATGTATCGAGGCAAATTCTCAGTATGTCTTCAAATTATCTCCTTGGGGGTGTTTTTCCTGAGCTAATCCTGACAGAATCTTCCTGTCAGATATGCCCATCATCAAGAACAGTAGAACAGTGCACATACAGGAACCTCTGTGCTTGGGGCTGTATGCAAATTTAATGCCCAGCTCATTTCCGTTTCTCTTACATGGATGACAGACATTTTAACAATGTGTTCCACATTTTCCTCTGGGAATCCAGTCCGATTCCTATATGAATATGAGTGCATATATGCATACATTCAGAATGTGTCTTTGAATACAATACAGGGAACATATATGCATAAAAATGTGTTTATATATGTACATATAAGCACATTTATTATACATAGTGTGGATAGTGCTATGCATGTGTGAAGATGGGAGAGAGTCAAGCAGCTCTTGATCAGAGATGTGTCTACATCCCAGGGAGACTAATCAGCTGCTGAAAAATGGATAGGGTAGAAGAACTGATAAACAAATCTATCCTGAATATAATTCCACAACATTTGGGGTGGGAGTTGTGCCACTACGAGATGGTGAATAACAACAGCATAAAAAATCAGCATTGTTTTTCAGCTATTTTTAATGGAAAAAATATAGTCTAAGACCTTTTCCAATTTAAGCACCAATCGCTGTGATTGACCACAGATTTAACTTAAGTTACCATGTGCCATATTGTAGCTGAGGGTGCCAACACACTCACTAAGCATTTGCTTCGCAGTGCCCTTCTTTTATTTTCAGTGGGATCTTTCCATCCTGGGGATGATGTCTTTGACTCACCGTCTCCCTTCCCTGGTGAACTGGACTGGAGGCCCTAGAAGGACCCGGAAAGGCCCGTCTGCTTAGAGGCATTAAGTGTCTCCTTGCAGCCGTTAGGCATTCCTGTCTCCCCCCAAGCGAAGGACGGTCCTCTCCATCAATAGCTCCTCCCCCCGTCCATGCAGTAGCAACAACAACAATGTCTACCTAAAAGAAATATAAATGCTCAGTAAAAATAGCTGCTCCACATTTAAATACAGCTCAAGGCTGGGGCTTTAGCTCAGTGGTTAGAGTGCTTGCCTTGCAAGCACAAGGGCCCGAGTTCGATCCCCAGCACCCAAAAAAAAAAAAAAAAACCGTACAACTCAAAAGTCTTGCAGCACTACCTTTGAGATAGAAGTGCAGCCACTATGATTTTAGGAGATACTATGGTGTAGACTATAGTTCAACAATATTAGACTGCTTTGTTCTTACAAGGCTACTTCAGTCCATGATAGAACTCTTTTTCAGGAGTGGAATGAAATCATTTGCTGGCACCGATGAGCCCTGATCAGATCCATCAGCCCCAGTGCCTGAGCACAAAGTGTGACGCTCTTTTCTTCTCCTAACACAAAATAAGAAATAAAGAGAAAGTTAAAAGGTTCCACAGGTTGGATGAGGGCCTTGAGGAATTCAGAGCGGTGGACCTTAAAGATCTTCGTATGGAAGATCTAGAAAGCCATTCTCACACCCACTTCCTCTCAGGCCCCTGATATTCCAGCTAAAGAATGAGAAAGGAGAAGAGGGGAGTGCTCATTTTTCATCTCTCTGTTCCTCCCTGTGTGCCAGTCTTCCCAGTTTTATTCTGTTTCTAGCTGGTGTTGCACTCCTAAAGGAAGTTGTCTCTTCACTGTTTCCTCCAGTGTCAGCTTTTCTTAGGTTGTCCTAAGAATTCCCTGGAGACTGGAGGAAAGACGCTTTTTCCCAGCGACAATAGCTGAGTGTAAGGTGGGTGGTTTGTTGACCCCAACCCCATTTAGCATAGGGAAATCACTCCTGGAGACTCCGGTTGATTCAAAGGCTTTGACTTTGTGTCCTCTGGGGTGTCACACACAGCCATATTCTGATGCTTGCCTGAGGTCATTGCTCTAGATCTCTAATTATCACCAGAGGACATAATTAAATACTGAATTGAGGGGATAGAAATCCTAGAATTTGATTTGTGAATTAGTTTCTTTCAATTAAAGAGAATGAATATTTATTGAGCATATATTGTATGCTAGGCAGTGTACAAATGTCATCATGTGATCTTTATAATCATCTTTAAAAGAAGGTCCTGTTATTTTAGCATTTCCTAGAAGTGAAAAAAACCAAAGCTCCGAAAGAGAACTTTGCCTGAGACCACAGTTAGGAAGTGCTGAAGCCAGATTTTGAATCCAATGTTTGGGTTGCTTCTCACTGCTTCCCAGGTGTGCCATCATTAGTAGGGGGTTGGGGGGATTCCAGCCTGAAAGAAAGTATGATGAGCCAGAAATTGATTTTGAAGTCTCTTGTATTATTTTTAAATGTATTTGACTTAGCCAGTCTAGTCTGAAACTTTTTCATGCCCGCTTTATAATATTTTAAAAATTACTACCAGGAAGAAAAAAAATTACTGTCTTATCTGGCCTTATCTATGCGTACCCTCAACACACTGCTGTGTAAACCCTAGAGTGTTTCAGTATTCAAGTATGGAAATTCAATTTCTAGAAAATACTACATGTTGGCTTACTGTCCTATTCTGGATTAGCAGGGAATGCAGACTCGGCAAGTAATGTGATGTTTACCAAAGGGCTTGCATATAGTAGATTGTAAAATTTCCTAGAGAGCTATGATGGCTTCAGCGAGAAGACAGCAGGAAAGTACCAAACTGGACAAAAACTGGGGCATCTTTAAAGATTGCATTTGGAGCTTTACATTTCCCTACGAGCTACTGGTTGTGGGAGTATTTATCGCTGCGTCCTAGCACCTAGCGTGTGGCCGGGTCAATCAGTTCATTTATTGGTTACTTGGTTAATAAGCAAGAAAGCACCAGTCTTCACAATCTTTCAACCCTGATAAATTCGGAGACATTAAACGTCATACAACTAATACTAGCCAAAATTATTATGGAATTTTGTCTTTAATTCCACTATAATACAAGAATGTTGACGTAAGCACTCTCAGGATCCCTCAGTCCCACAACCACACCCGCCCCTGGTCACTATCATTGTTTTCCTTGCCCAGCAACATCTTGCTGCCTGCTCTGTGCATTCTGTACATTCATCCCATTTACTCCAAATGTGTACCGTGGCCCTCTCTGACTGGAGCACTTGTGACAGCATAGTCCTGCATTTAATTCATTGATTTGCACACTTGACATTTATTTATTGAGAACTTTTTTTGTATCTGGCCCAGGGCTGGATGCTTTAAAAAAGGTCTGATAATTTGACCGAGAATTTTAGAGACACAGAGAGTGCTCTTTGCCCAGACTTCTCCAATGCATTTTATAGGATTTCCTGGCGTGATGTCCCTGCCATTGTTGTCTGCCTCCAGTGCAGTGAGTCTACTAATTGAGTCTTAAGAGTTTTCTCGTAGACCCAGGAGCCGAGTGTTAGTCCTGCATGTTTCCCACCTATTTTTAACTTGATGTGAAATCACAGATGAGAAATCATCAGTTTTAAGAATACTGAGACTCTAATGGACTTTGAGAAGCTCTTGTGCAGCTTCACCATGAAACAGGGCTAAACCAAAACACAGCAGTTGAGTGACTGCCCTTTTGGAGTTAGGGTTAACACCCCTGTCTTAATGAAACTTTTATAACTTACATAATATTCTGGCAGGAGAGATGCTGGGTAAGTGTAAAGTGCGATGATGGCTGCTGCTGTTGCTTCTGTGACATTTGGACAACTTAAACCATATGGCCTAAATGTAACTCTAGATAAGTGTATAATTTTAGGTTGATTTTGTTTCAGAGCACTTGGAGGTCTGTTTGGATTAGAAGCCAAATCAAATCCCAGAAACAGGTGTATTTCCAAAAAAAGGAAGGGATATGTGTTACAGATGACCCAGTTAACAAATCACTGCCTTACATCAAGTAGTGGTATGTGAAGGAATGTTTAAATATGTTGCCAAAAGTCCTGCCCAAGAGCTGTGCCTCGGGATGTCTGCCTTTCTGACTCCTTGCAAGAGTACATATCTATAAATTAATACTTTACCGTAGCATAAGCTCCAAGAGTAATCTGATTGGGAACCTCCATGAAGGCTCATTCTACTCCAAGAGATGACTGGTCAGTGAGCAAGTGCCCCAGTCGCTCACCCTAACCCTAGTGCTTTAAACTCCAGATATTTACTTTTGCATCCCCTTGACAAAAGAGATGCTTAAAGAAAATGAACTCAGGATATGGGCAAGGAAGTGCAACTCTTTCGACTGACTCTTTTAGTCTACATTTAAGCTATGCTTACCCTGCATCCGGCTTTGTTTTACAGACTCAATAAGTAGCAACTCTTTAACCCTCATGACAGTAGTGTTAATTTATAGATATGTACTAGTGGGGTACCCAGACCCCGCATCAAGAGGGGAACTCATTTTTGTTTCTCAGAATACATAGACTCTTTCTGGAGAGAAATTAACAGTCAGATTTCCAAACAGAAGTTTTGCTTTTAGGGAACAGAAAGACTCTAAGAGTGGCATAGCTGATGATCCTATATACAACAGAACATAATCAAATCCTCTTTACTTTCTGGAACTCAAATGGTCTCACAATTTTTAGATCTATGATTTTTAAACCACAGAGCAGGAGCCAATAATTACCTTCCTTATCTTGTCCTTTTGTCTAAGAAAAGCAAAGAGGTTATAAATATGAAATTGTGAATTTTATCAGCTCTCATTTCTATAAGAAAGTAAGGTTGCTGCTTTGGACAAAACCTGAGCAATCAAGTGGGTCTTTTAAATCTATTCCAAAGACAAAAGCTCAGACTGTGAAATCATGAAATCACTAGGGAAAGGGAATTTCATAGTATAAACCTTCCAGCATTAAATCTCAACCCTGAGTGTCTTTATAAAGAATCTGGTTGATTTCAGCCTCCATGGTAACCAGCAAAGCACAGGAGACTGGAGAAGGTGAAGAAATACAGTAATGAAAATCCCTCAACTCCTAAAGTGCTTTCTGTCTTTACCACTTACTCTGCTGCTTTGCAAACAGGATCATGTTTTATGTATTAAACTGGTCCTGCGTGTGGGTGTGTTTTCTCTCCCCAGCTGTATAGGGCACCCTTGAGGACTGGTTCGCATTTCATACACCTTTGGCACCTGGCAGGGACATGGTACAGACGTACAGATGGGTTCATTCTTTCACTCTTTCCCATAATCCCTCCTGAAGATCTACATGAAGGCAGGAAGTAGGATGGGCCTGGATACCCATTATAACTCTCCTGAGAAGGACAGTGCTGTGGTGGGGTGTGGAAATCCTGGGCATCGCAACATTGGCACAAGCGACCTGTTTAGCGAGCAGGGATTGTGGACCAGCTCCATTGAGTCTCCATACATAGCGTCTGCGGTCTTGGCCAACAGCCCTGTGGATGAGGACAACCAAGCCCAGAGATGATGTCACTTGCCCACGGTCACCAGTCAATTGCTAGTAGGACAGATCCATATGACACCCAGACCATTGTGATTCTCTCCTTCCTGTTATGTTTCTCACAAGTTTGAGTCTTGCCTGGACAATTTAGTAAGAGCTGTCTCAAAATACAAAAACAGAACGAAACAAAAACAAAAACAAACAACTCCCCCAAACCATTCTTTTAGGAAAGGGTTGAGGATTTGGATTAGTGGTAGAGCTCCCCTGTGTTCAATCCCTTACTCTCACCACACCTTGCAGGCTCTGAGGCCGGTACAGTAAGAAAATACATTAGAAAAGGACTATGACTGAGCCACTGCCACGGGCGACACTTGATAAAATTCAGTCCCCTGCTCTTTCCAAATTCCCGCCAAGCGCACTACCCCTTAGACGTGTGTATTTGTCGATGGCTAAGGAAGTTAAGAAAGTTAACTGCACATTGCCTACTAATCCAGGTGGTAGGTTTCTGGATGACATTTTGTTTGGGATAAATTATTTGGGGTTAGATTGTTTCTGGAAACAACTAAAATCCCACGGAAAGAATAAGAAGAATGTATTTCCTGACTTAATGAGCTGTGTGGCAAGTCAGAAATGGGTACTGAGTGAGGCCAAGTTAATGGCGCAGGAAGGAACCCCTTTCATGAGTGCCACCCTCCGCACAGTCCAGGTTGCCTGCCAGTGAACCCCCCCCAAGAGCCTTCGTCTCCCCAAGTTACCTCCCCACCTCAGAGTGGTCCACACAGCCTGTTGTTCCTGGTGATTGCTGCCCTGAAAATTAACTTACTGCAGTTTTGAGATTTCGTAAACAAAATTTTCTAATCTTTTAGCCTCTCGAAGCCTTTATAAATCTTATAAATAAGGTTGAAGTGATACAAAGCAATTCTGGTTTCTGCTTTGCGAATCAATCCCAAGTCTAGTGGCTAGGGTCTTTCTGAGCAGTGTAAAAAAATACTGTGTGTGTCTTGAAATTCTAGAATGTATTCAACTATTTTACAAGAATAGTTTTGGCGAGTGTTTGTCTTTCTACCCCCCGAGAAAACGGTCAACTGCCTGTTTCCCTGCAATTGTTCTGTGTGGTCTGTTCAGTATGCCCTGAACAGGCAAAATAAGACACACTCAATAAAGCGGAGTCCGTTTCTCAATGGTGAAATTCCACTGCCGTAAGTCTACATTTCTTACTTTTACAAACTTGTCCAAACTTTCACCAGAATGTCCAAGTCTCCCCTGAAGATTGTGCAAAGCAAAAAATCAAAATTCTTGCACAGCTTTAATGATGACATCAGTGGTGAGAAAAAGATTATGCACGCACATACACAAATCCAGCTGGTACTTGAGCATAAATAACAGTTTGGTGACAGCAGAAAAGTATTGATGCCTTTCAAATTTGATGTCTTTCCCTGAAGAAATTTGCTGATTTGCTGTGTTGAATTTAGGATAGTTCTCTCTTTTCTTGATAAATCTATTTTTTTCTCACTTTTTTAAGTTATTATGCATTCGTAAACTGCATCTTGAAAGATCATAGTTGTCATCACCCACCCCAATTTTTCTTCTGCAGATAATCTAGGGAACTTTTTTAACCTTTATTCTGGCACTTGATGAACAGCAAGATATTAATACATTTAACAGAAATGGGAAAAATAACTCGAATAGCCAACATCAGAGCTTCAGAGAGAAAAGTTTTGATAGCTCAAAGTAATAATACCGGTAATAATTTAAAAGCATGCATATATTAGTGAGCCCCTAATTTAATAGCTAATTATCTTTGTTTTCATTCTTAAAAACAAATTTGTTTTTTCCATTAAAAATAAAAATGGTTCCACCTTCTAGCAACCCCTTCATTAAAACTATACAAATAATTAAAACAAAGAAATTACCACATAATTGGGCCATATTACACATAATTTATTATGCCTTTTCAGTCTTTAGATAATAGTTTATTTGTATAAATAATTTTTATAGTACTTTGGTGTTGTGTACAGAGGATACAGTGTCTAGGATAAAAGAAGCAATGTGACTAGTTGATGAGGTGTTGACATTGCCTTTATTTTATTATAGCTACACAGGTTGATTAGCATCATAACACTAGAATAAATCTGCATACGATTAAAATGAAACATATTGCAGGAAAAGGCACACAGAACTATTGGCCTGATTCAATAAGTTCTGGCATAGTTAAAATTTTGCTTTAAAAAAATGCTCACAACTTTTCTTTTGCTTCTATTTATTGGGTTTTTCTTTTCTTTGACAGCTTTTCTTTACCTTTCTGAAAGATATTTATAACTCTCTGGGGTGCACCATCCTACTGAGATAACTGTGTTCTTAGATGCTTGAAGACAAAGATGAACAACTCTCTTGCAGTGTGTGGTTATCTCATTATCTCTACCCACCCTGTTTTAGGATAGTGCTGGAGCTGTGGTGAACTGTTTGCCCTGCTGGCAAACAAGCCCCTTGCAGCTCGTGACTCCGTGTTTTAACCATTATTTAGGCGCTCTTCGGCAGCCAGCCTGAATAAGCCCTGAGGCTCCCAATGGAAAGGGAGCTTAATGATGTGTCAAAAATTGCACTGTAAGGGCCCACCATAAATTCAGACTTTGTAAGTACAAGGCCCAACAGGGCAGCTGAAATTTAAGGTGGCTTTCGGAACCAGACTCCTTGGCATGAAGTCATTCTGAAAGGGAGTATAAATGTGGGTCTGGTACACACAGGAGAGGAAAGAGCCTGTGTCAAAACGACTGAGGGAAGATGTCAAAGGGTAAATTGGGGACTGTTGGTCAAAGAAGCCAAATGCACTTTTTCAAAGCAATTGATGGAGAAAGATCTAAATGTTTAAATTGCCCATCAAGGAATCACAGCATCTTTTCCACAGCAAAATAACCTTAGGTACAAAGGAAGCCTCAAAATAGAAGGGATGCTCCATGGTAGGGAGAGTGTGGTGATAATTTGCAAACCTTTTCTTATGCTGAAGAGCACACAGGTAACACTGGAAAATTTTTCTAATTCCCTTGGCAGTGGAAGAAGCTTCTCATTGTATCTTTTTCTAATCTAGTTCTGAACAAATGGCTTTTGGTGCAAGGAGGGACTGCTTTATAAAATAACTCTCAAACATTTGTGGAGAGAGAGATGCAGACCTTTTATTTTCCTAAAGCAGCTGTTGAATAATGAACTCAAAGTGGAATTAATTAAGAATACCACAGAAACTGTAGAACTCTTGGGATTGCCCCAGTTTTTCTCTGAAGTCTTTTGGTGCTCTAATCAAGGATCAGCAGGCTTATTAAAGAAGCTCATCCTAGGACACTACTTGACCAGTGAAGGGATGCACGGAAGTGTTTCTTCCTCAGAATTTGCCTTTTCTTTTCTCTCTAGCCTGACTGTTACTGACATTAACACTTCTTTTCCTCATCTTTTTGTTTTTTGAAAGAATTAAATACCAAAATATTTGCCACCAGAAAATGAATATATCCAGATTTAATGACTCTTAAAAATTTAGGAGCCTAAAACAGCACATTTGCTGCAGAAATACAGAAATACTGTGTTCCCATGAAATCGTTGGACGTTTACATTCTTCAGGGTGTTCACCTGAGTTTAATTTGTAAATAGCATTTTAAATAGAATTCATTAAAGCTTAGGTGAATCACATTAGGCAAAGGATGCTTAAGTACATTTGACTTTTAAAAATGGATCCTGTGGAAAAGATTGAACACATTCAAAGACTAAAATGTCAGGTGTGGGTCAGCCGTGAGGAGAGAATTCTCAGTAAGTCTTTACAGGACTTGCAGAAATTATTTCTGGCATTTAGATCTGAGAGTCAAAAAACCGTAACAGATCTTGCAAAATTCCTTGTACACATATCTTGATTTGTGTTTGATCACAAAGGACAGAGCAAATGTTTCGTAGTTTCTTGCAAGTTGCAAACATATAGCAGTAGTTTGCAATCCTGTTGGACATCCAGGGATGAAAAATCAGACGAACTAGAACATAATATGGTGGCCCCTTTTGCCCTTCTCAGGAATATCCTTGACTTGATTTCATCAATCCTGAACTACTAGCCTCTGATCACGGGCTGGTCTGAGCATCTGGAATCTTTCTTGGTACTCCTGCTTACCAACTTCATCCTTGGCTTCAGCCTGCTGGCAGTGCTGCTTAGCTATCATGTCAGTGTTGAGTTGTGGCTCTGACCTTGCACTTCAGTAGCCGCCACTTGAAAGAAGTCTATGGTACAATGGGTTCTGATCATCTAACAACCTTCCATACATGTTACTTAATTGGTAGCAACAGAATGAAAACCCAGAGTCTTTTATTTGTATGTAGATATGGACCTGGACCTCCAGGCAGAACCAACTTAATAAAAGAATTCGGTTTGATCTAAAAAATAAAAAACTCAAAGGAAATCCTTATATGTGGAATGTCAGGTCCAAATGGGACCCCAGAAATAAGCAATTACGTAACACGATTCTCTCAAAGACCATCAGGATGTTCGTTATTAAATCTCAAAGACATTTCCAACCAGCAAAATGATAGACTTCTCCGGAGTTCCAATGTGAACTCTTAAAATCCATGTTAATCCTGACTCCATAGCAGATCCCTCAAAACTCTCTGAGAGATGTCCACTTTTAATATTGAAAACTAAAGGTTCAATTCAAAAGTAAAAGCAGGGAAGCTGTTTCCTGATGCAGCAGGGACTACTTTAAAAGTCTTTGGATAGCTAGTTATAAACTGAAAGTTGGAAAGTAACTTATTCTGATATATACAAGCCCACGTAAATAGTTATATGTTTCCAGAGTGATTTTCTCAACATTCACCTTCTCCATCCCCATCTGAGGAAGGCCACTTAAAGGTTATGTTTTCTTTGACTAGTGTCAGGAAAACAAAGAGGCTCGTGTTCAAATGTGTTTGTTTGGATTTTCTATTGATGTTTGTTTACGACTGTGGATGTTAGCAGATTTATTTGGAATTTTTTTTTAAAAGCCAGCTTTTCTGTGGGGATGAACATGTACATGGTAAGTGCTGTAAAGAGTGTGGCCCGTGTACCATCAGATAGAAGGTACTCAGGTATTCGAGTTGGGAGTAACATAGATTTGCACAAAAGAATGGTTGGTTCAGACAAGGAGAGATCTAGAGGCCTAGAATGAAGAGCTGGCACTGGGGTGTGGATAATACTGAGATCTGAAACTTTAAGGAAAACGATCATTCTAGAGAATCCGGACGACTAACACTTGTGAGGCAGAACTGTAACCTGTCTCATCTCTTTCCCTTTTTTTCTCTGTTGTCTTTCATGCCTTTTTTCTACCTGTCTCTCATCTGTTTTTGTTTGCTTCCTTTCTTCGTTCAGGAATTCTCTTCCCAACATCATCTCTTTTTTCCTCACCTATCCTGTCATGTTGATCTGTTTGCATTAACTGATCCTGATGTGAGGTCGAAGAGAGGCATTCGCAGTAGTTACAAGTTCAGATTCTAGAAGCAATCAGAAATCTGGCCCTGCTACGTGACCTCTGCAGCATTTTACCTAACTTTTCTGAACCCTGCTTTCTTCATCTATGAAATGGGGCTAGTGTCACTTAATTCACAATAACTATAATCTATAGAGATTACAAAAGAATATACAGTGCCATTGGGCACAGCTCTTTGAACACATTAAATGCTTAGTAAGTGCAGGCTTCTTATTTGGATCTTATCTGCACTGAAAAAAAAAAACGTGAAACTAATGGAAACGGATCACAAAAATACATGCAGTATAGCAAGTATGTAAGTAAAGGGATCACACTGATAGAGATGGGGTAGATAAATAAGACTAGTCTATTGGGAAGGTGGCACAGAAAATGCCTAGTTTAAGTACGAGACTGAAGAGGGTCAAAATGTGGGATCTGGGCTTCCCCAGAAGTGAGTGAGGGGAAACCCTACCCGAGACACGATGCACAGTCTTAATGTTTTTATATTAAGCCTGTGAACTGGGAATATAAACCCAACTATTCCACTGAGACCTCAGAAACCAGTATTGCAGAGCCTCCATAAATTGACACTGTATAGTGTGAACACGTTCTCCCAAGTTACATGCAGTGCTGTTTCATAGAAGCATTTCTCCTGACTTCCCGGGTAGAAGCTGCTGCTGCCACACTGAAACGCAGCTCAGTGAACACGCAGCACTAACTCTATACCCAGGGCATGGACTTAGGAGCCAGAAAGACTTTCCTGTGAATTATGTAAAATGCCCCTGGCTTGCTGGGTGGCCTTGGGCGAGAGATTTGATGATGCCAACAGTGTTTCCGGATCTGGAAATCAGAGACATTAACTCCTCCCTTGCGTGGTCATTTTAAAGATTATTATTAATGTACAAAAGCACCTCTGTCTCTTGGTGCTAGGTGCACGGCCACAAATAACCATTATTTTGAGGGGACACAGCCATGGGGTTTAAGTATATTGCTCTCAAATGGTTTGGCTAAATCTGAAAATGAAATTTCAAAGCTCTAAAAAGGAATGTATGTCCTTCAGGCAACCATCCATAAATACGATTTCTCTCGACTGATTTTTGATAGGCACTGGGCAGCAAACATTCAGCGTTATCCTCTTTTGACAAGTACTTGGAGTGCAAATATTCTGTTGCCAATTAGGGACAGACCAGGCTTTCAGCCTCGGCTGAGATGGGAATATAGTTGACAACTCTTTTAAAAGTTGAGAAGCCTAACCAAAACATAAGTCTGTAAAATGCCGCCTCGCCTCCACATGGACATGGGCTGAGACTGGGACCAAGATTTTTTCTCACAAACCTCGAAATTTTATGCCAAAGAGCATGACTGTGATTATTTTAGCCTGCAGAAATGTTAACGAGGGGTTATGAAAGTCGTGCTAGCCTCAGTGTGAAGAGGGTCCATCAGAGCACCATCCACCAGGCAACTTTAGTTCTCCTGCAAGTTCTGCACCACCACGCGTGCCCCTTGGGAGACAGCATCCTGTTCAGTGCTTAGCCGCGAGGGAGCTGGGTGCTGCAGAGCCTCTGCCAAAATTAATTATTTGCGTTTTGGAATCTATTAATCATAAGCCATTTTTTCGATACTCTAAGTAGGAGGATGTTTGGTAAGCTCAAACTTGTTTTGTGACAATAAAGCCATGACGTTACTACATTAGGAAATGCTTTTTTCTGTTTCTTTTTGCTGTCTGCAGCCAGCTTAGTCAAAAGTGACAACAAGTCATTAAGGTGTAAGTTAAAAAGGAGGAAGGGATGGTGTGAGGGAAGGTAGAACACACCCATTTTTATCTCGGTGGACATTCTTGTCCATCCAGACAGCTTGCCCACAAAGGGACAAGTTCTAAAGGATAAATAACCACTAGACACTTGGAAGACCTCATGCAACTTGTATATAATGAATTCTTGGCCATTTGGAAAAGGGGTTAAATGGATTATCTGAAAGCATATTGTGTGCAGCTTCTTTCCCTAAAACGTACAGCCATCCATGGCACATGCTGTACCTACAACCTACTTGCTCCTTAGGTAAAATTTTGGCATGAGAATGTTGACTGCTAATGGTGAAAACGAGCCCAGAATATCTAATGACTTAGAAAGGTTGAAAATTTTAGAGAATAAACGATTACTTCTTTTCAATGGGATGGCCACACTGGACTTGTCTATTCTGAGAATTGATATGGGTGACCACACCTATAGACCTGGAATCCCCCCTGCAATCTGAAGGCAAGAAATCTTTTCTGGAGATTTTGGTTTATTGCAACATTTCTAAACAACTGTACTCATTGAAAAGAGCTCCTGGAAGGCAATCAGAAACACAGGAAGGTACATTTGGAGTAGTTTTTCTTGCCTTATAAAACCAGGGCAAGAAACCCACCCAGTCCATCAAGATCTGGAAATCTGCACCTTCCATCTGTTTACTAAGCACTAGGAACCTGTGTCCCCATAATATCCCCTTGTCTTAAGTCCTGAGATGTAGCAGACAAACTCAGTTCCTTCCTTGTGGGTTACTAAATTTTCAAACACAATGAGAAAACCTCTATTTGGGAAGATCTCGGGTGTTCACCTCATTAAATTTGGTCAGCTCATTCTTCCTTACTGACCAGTCCTAAGCAAACAAGTACCGGG
>PVJO010012059.1:0-57167 GCA_004026905.1 Hystrix cristata | reverse complement strand
GACGCAGCATAGTTGGTACAGTTGGAGAATTCCAGCTAACAGCATCTGAAAGGTCAAAACAGGATGCAAAGGAGTCAGAATAGCTCAATTTTGGAAGGGCTTATTGTGACTGTGCAGGTATGTGTAGTCTGAATGTTGATAACTGTGGAATGATCAGGAACACTGAAGTTGACCACAGCGGACTTTAAGTGTCTACCCAACTTTCTACAGTTTTGTGTTAATCTCCACTGTGTAAACTGAAGCCAATATCTGCAGTCTGGGAGGGCTGAATGAGATAACGGATGTGAAAATACCTTTTGCAATATTTACATATGTCATACCCATGATGGAGCTGTGTCTCTTCCCCCACTGCTAAAGCCGAGCACAGAGAAACAAGAGGCACGCAGACTGAGAACAGCGTCAGCATGCTGAGGCCTTCGAGATGCGCAGGTCTCAGCTGAGGCACTACCTACTTCATGAGCCACCTTAGCTGCATGTGATCTCAGACAGTGTCACTCAGGTCTTTGAGTTTTGATTTACTCAGCTCTGAAATAGGATCATAAGTATTCACCACTCATACAGTGGTTAGGAGAGTTACATGCGCAAATTAAAGCAAATTTTGTGAGGTGGGAATGTTAGTACCATCATCATCAGCACTGAGTAACAGAAGAACTCTATCTTCTAGCTCATGTCAGTGGATTTAGAATCCACCTTAAATCCAAGATAATGCCGTCCTAAGAGCTTTAATTATATCTGCAAAGACCCATTTTCCAAAGAGGATCATCACTTTATAGGTTCCTCAGAATTGGGAGATGGACATATCTTTGGGGGGGGGACTCAGTTCAATTCATTCAAGAAATCAGAAGTTAAACACATAAAATGAAATGACATAATGTGGAATCCCACAGTGATAAGTGCTCCAAAGAACAATTCAAACCACATAAGGAGATAAGGATGACAGAAGATGCTGCTGGAGGGACCAGTGAGTGAGGACTTCCCAGGGAGTGAGCCAAGATTTGAATGACGCCATGAGACAGGGAGACATGCGAAGATGGAGGACACGCGTTCCAGACGGAGGGTACAGTAAGTGCAAACAGCTGACAAGGCAAATCAAGAAAATTGGGGTGGCTGGTGGCACAGCGATTGAGCAGCCCAGCAGCAGAGAAAGAAACTGGGGCAGTGCCAAGTCATGCCATCATTTAGCCTTTTATTCTAAGTTTGGGGGATAGCTAAGCCCAGGATGAGAGCAGCAGGGTTATATTCAACTTTAAAACAGACAATCTACTTTAAAGGAAACCTCAGATGCAGTGCTAAAGATTTAAACATTATTATAATAGCATCAAGTAATTGGCTGTAATCAGGAGACAAAATTCTACGAGCAACTCTTTGCCAGTGTTAAAACTAATTCATTTTCTGCTACTATTTCTTTTCAACATCTTATGCTTCACTGGACACGTCATGTGTTTGTATAAGAGAATCCTCCTGCCTGTCTGCCCTTCCTCAGTGTGCCTCCTCCCTCCGCTGTGGTTTGTCTCTGGTTTGTGTTACCTGCCCAGATGAGATCACTCGCCCTTCATTCATCCTCCAGGGCACTTTTTTCTCTGAGCCCTTTACTTCCCTGTATTGCTGTCATCTGTTTACAAGCCTGCCAACTTCCCTGACCACGCAGCTCTCTATGGTCACATTGATGTCATGTTCACGTTTGTAGTCCCAGAAATAAGCACACCACATACTAGGTACTGAACAAATGTCAGTTAAAGTAAGTAAGTAGGTCTTGGTCTCAGTCAATTTAATTTTGCCTGAAGACAGACATAAATATGTATAAAGAGGCTTTCTTCTGTAATTTAAGGAGTGGTTGGCAGAAGGTGAGCACCAGGATACTGACCATCCAAACATTTCTCTAATGCTTCGCTAGAACTGCACTCGGTGTTTGGCTTGCTGTCCTTGGCTGGAAACTACTTCAACGAGCATATGAGTGGTGGGTGTTTTCCATTTGTTAAATGTGGAATAACAGAAGCAGAGCAAGTTGCACTAACCTGTCCGAGCCCACCCACCGAAAGCAAAGAAAAAGAGCAGCCAAATCTGTGAGGCAGGAAGCTGTACCTTTTTCCACACCTGCAGCATCCGTGTGCACTGAACCATACTGTGATCGCCATGCACATGAGTCCCGAACAATCAGCAAACCCTGGGAACCATACCGTAAAACAAAACAAACGAACAACAGCAGTGACGAGAGTCTGTGGTCCTCCCTTCAATTATTGAAGTGTGAATGAACCTAACAGGTGTTGCCTTCAGTGACCCTTCCAGATCAGTGGGGTCTTTACAAGCATTTATTTTCTGCATGCACCAAATTCTCCTGCTTGGACTTTTCCTAATAGAAACCCTGAGGTTGAACACATGAAGCTGGGTAAAGGCATAATGTTGCTGGCCATAAGAATACAGAATAAAAGATGGGTGTATCCTAGGGAGTGAAAGAAGAAACAGATACTTGAATCATTTTAAACAACATGTATTCTCAAACACTGGTGGGGATAAGAAACATTTCAGATAGATAACTCTGATATGCTGGAAAAATATCTTCAAATGAATATCACATACATCATGATCCAGAGGCTCTAAAGAGAGCGGTCTCATTACATAGCTAGAGGAAAATAAATTCAACGTGACCAATATCCCTGGTTATTCCTATGCTTGTCAGAGTTCATATCTCAACTCTGCATCTAGGTCCAGTCAGCTGGTCCATCAGAGACTTGGAAGTGCAGTGGGCCAGGTGTTTCAGTGGACACAGCTGTGTGCTGTACAAATCATGTTCAGCTAAACTGGAATGATTTTACATCCTGAAAATTGCAACGGAAAGCGTATCTTCTGGGTTTACCAATATACTACTGAGGTAATGAATATTTCTTGGTAAATGTATAAAATCATTAGGCTTTTTTTTTAAATCAAGGGGTGAGAAATGTGTATATTTTGTGAAACGAAAAATGGATTTTGAGATCACGAGTGTATCAGCCTGGTTTTTGTTGATATAGTGGGATACCTGAGGTTGAAAAATTTATAAAGAAAAAGAATTTATTTTTGTGTGCAGTTCTGGAAGTCCAAGAACATGGATGTTATCAGCACTTCCATGCATTTTGGTGAGGGCCTCAGGGCTCACCAACTCACGGCAGAGGGTGGAAGGGAAGTGGGCTCACAAAGAGCATTTATGTTTGGGTGCCCAAAGAGAGGAGGCAGCCTTGCTCTATGACAGCCTCTACTCGATGTAAGGAACTCACCACTGAGTGAGCCACATTAATGCCTCCATGAGGTCCCCTGCTTCCCATGGGGAATTAAATTTCAACTGGAGTTTGATGAGAACAAACCACATATAAACCATAGCAACTGAAGAATGTTAATAGATTATTGACTTTCATGTTGGAATAGCCTTCAAGAGATAATTCTGATGAGGATCATCATCGTTATGATGTTAATATAATAATTGTTTTTTATATAACTCTTTCATTGTATGGTGCACTTTAACAACAAGTGTGTTAAGTATTTTTCTCAATTATCACCATGTCCAATTTAGAGTTTAAGACAATTCAGTCTAAAGGAATTAAACAACTTGTGCCAGTTCCCAATGTTCATACGTGTCAGAGATGAGACACAAATTTAAGGCTTCTGTCTGTTCAGTTCACAAAAGAGTAACAAGTCAAGCCTCACGAAGAGTGGTTAATCTTTTTAAGGATGGGATGGTACATTTTCTTCATGCCAGGTAGCTTTAGAAATGGCCATTACTGTTGTCCTAAACTTCCAGTTACCCTGAAACAACTCTCTAGCATAATTTATTGCAGAATCTTCCATAAAGCACTGATGCCAAAATACGCATATAGACGTCATTCGAAACAAAACAAAAGATTATCAAGGAGATTGCTAAATTAATCTAAATTAAGCATATTTCTTTACTGTAAGACTTACTGCAACTATGTTCAATTTAGCTATGTGCATTAAATAATCTTCTAGTATCAAGAAGCATTGACAGAACTTTCTGAGTTTTACTATAAAACTATTTTTAATATTTTTAGATAAATATTTTGGAATATTTTGCCAATGAAAACTTTAATGCTCTGTGGAGATAAACTTTCCTAGAATTAATATGAACCACTAGGCATGAACTGTGTCACAAAACTGATGTAATGACCTTGCTTTTTTCCACCAAGGATGTTACCAGAGTTATATTTCATACTCTTGAGTAAGATGGACAGAAAGATCAGAAAAATAAAATGCATTATTGGGAAGAATAGAAATAAAAATGAAAATTGCCACCATATGGATTTAGTCTTTAACATGGCTATGAAAAAATGTTAGACCTGTACAAAGTTGAAGCTTCTGACTTCATTGATAGTTCAGTGGTAATCTAATGAAAAATTCTCTACTAATCTGATAATGAATATCTTGTACCTTCATAACTGAAAACTAGAAAAAGCAATTTGTCTTGGGTCATAGAATGGAAAATAGAAAATTGGTATCTACTGGACTCAAACCCACCACTTGGGTCCCATCCGCTTCACCTTCTGCCCATAGTAAAATTTGATAGCTCTGCGAGGGCATCCTTCTGAGATGACAGACCATTTAGGCATTTTCATCTATTCTGCAACATTGAATGCAAAATCAAATATTCCCAGAGTGGAAGACTGACACACTTAGGTCTTCGGTATTTCAGTTGCATTTTTACATTTGGTAATGACAGAAAAGAAAGGCGCAAAGGAAGGAGTGGGATTTTCACACCACAGGTGGCCCTGTGCCGAAGCAGGCCACGGAAAAGTCCACACAAGACTTGTGGATGCAGGGAAATGGGAAGGATGCTGACACGCATGCTGAGGTTTCTGGTGGGGCATCTGAGTATAAGCTGCTGGAGAGGAAGGCAGTTATCATACTTTGTTTTAATTTTAAAGGCATCTAGAGAAATATGCTGTGCCCCAAACTGTCAGAAGCCAGAAACAGCCCATAAACAAGAGAACGTGCTGCATCTGAGGGTGACCTTACAAGGCAGCTTTGGAATGAATTTGGGGCATTTGCAAGCATTGTGCTGTGACCTTAAATGAAATTAAATCTGTATTTTTCAGGATTTTAATTTCTCTGAGTAATACAAACTATACATTACTAGTTTTGTTAGGCTGTCCTGCCTTACGAAGAGATATTAAAAAGAAATATCTAGGTACAATGGCTAGGGAAACGAGGTCATCTAGATACAATAATCAAAAGTGATGATTAAAGGAAAACAATGTTTCCTGCCTATTTAGAGTTACACCATGATAACAAATTAATTGGAACAAGACTCAAAGATTATGTAGATTTTTCTTTGCTAGATATCATGTTAACTCAGTGGTGATCAAAAAGCAGCATGCACTTTGTGAGTAGTATTAGCAATTCTTAACGTTAACTGGCAACTTATTCCCTGATGAAATGACTTTCTAAACCTTCATCATTCTGTGCCTATCTATAGTTCATTCATAATGAATGAACTATATTAATCATATTGAACCTAGTAATCATATTGTAATCACATAGTAATCATATAGTAATCATACTGAACCTATAGTACTTCGGATCTTTCTTTAACTATTTACTTGGTAGATAAGAACATAAGCTGTAGATCAGGCGGGCCTTACTTCACATGTAAAGCTTACTTATCTACTTTGGACAAGAAAATCACAGTTTCTAAATCCATTTTCTCAACTGTAAAGCTGGGATATTAAAAGCAATTTAAATAGGTCTATTGATGTCTCAATGGATGAACATAAAGCTCTACAACAATAGGAAACACACAAAAATCATCAAACGAAAGGCGAAATAACAATAATGACAATTGTCACCTATTCATGAGGCTAGGAGGAAACTCAAGGCTCATTCAATGGAAATCTTTCACAGTCTGAATGAGACGGAGTTGCTGAGTTCACATAACTTCAACTTCTTTTTACTCGATTGACAATATATCACAGACCCTCCACATTAGACACTAGCAACTGAAATTATAGTCATCGTCCACTAATGTACCTGCACTATTTATTCACGTCTAGGTTTATTCAAGAAAGAACTAATGAAATCTGTTGTTCAAGGAGTTCAGAGAAGACAGAACACACACGAGAGACAGAGAACGATGGCTCCGCCAGGAAAGAAACTTTATAAAGAAGTGGGAACTTACTGAGTTGTCGCTGTTGTCCTTGCTGTTACTGATTTTGTTACATTGCGCAGGGCCTTGCACCTGCTGGATAAATACTCTACCCCTGAGCCACATCCTTGCCCTAACTTACTGAACCTTGAAGGAAGAAAAGGAGTAATAGCAACCATATTCTTATGAAGTACACAGAGATAATCTCAAGCCCACTTTACTAACGAGAAAACCAAGAATTTGAGAAAAGACATATCATTTGCCCATTATTCCAAGACACAGCAGAGGCAAAGTTAAATCTCAAACTCAGGTCCTCCGACCTCTATCACCCCTACTTCCACTCTGTCCCCGTTCTTGTAAACAAGTAAAGTTTAAATTAGCAGAAAGGAAAAGTGAAGCAGTTTATTACCTCCTGGGATTACTTTTAGAATCGTTTCTTCATTTTCATGGAAGTATGGCTTCATCCATTTATCCCCTTACTTGTTCTGTTTCAATTTAATTTTATTTTTCCCTCACTAGTCAGATGATGTTCCTTTGAGAATATTTCACTGTCTTTTTGTATATTAAAATTTGTTTTTCTTCTCTAGGGAACTAATTTATACATACATATATTTCAAAAATAAGCAAATAATGGAAATGCAAATGGGCTTCCCACGATACTTCAGTAGGACTGAAATTGAACTTTGTTTCATTTGTTGTACCCTGATATACAATGTTCTGACCTTAAGGTCGTGCTCCATTGGGCCATTCCATTTGTAAAATGAACTCTGCATCTGATTTTAAGATTATTGGCTCTGTGTGTTTACCATAACTCTGATTAAAGGGCCTTACAGCAAATGGACCATAGCTGTTTTCGCAGTTGAGCCTTATTAAAATTTAAAGTATAGCCATAAATCCATAAGTGCCTATTATAGATCAAAGTTCCAAAAATTAAATATTCACAATATAGCTCATTTTATACAACCACAGACTCAGAATTTCCCTGAGCCAAATACTATCAAAAACTTCGTTCTTATACTATCAAAAAACCTTAGATATTTCTACAGTGAGTATGTTGAGTTCATGTTAAATAACTCTTTGTAACTTAGGAAAATATTTTATTTGGGAACATCAGCAAACACAGCTCTTATTAATTGGACACTAATGTAATGTTAATGTCCCAAAATGGTAAGAAACCACTTAATATTATGTCATTTAAGTATCCACTTATTTACTTCACTGATTAGCTTGATTTTTATTCTTTGAAGAGGTTAATAAATTTGGACATATTTCATAAGTATTCACAGAGAAAGGCAAACTTTAAATTCAATAGCTCTCAAGGAAGTTTTGGCCAATAAACACAATACTATGTGCTGCAGTGTAATGTTTAGACCTAGGCCTCCCCAAATAAACAATGAGATCTTATTCTTATTGATACTAAATAGATTACACTACAGAATTAAGAAGAAGAAAATCAGTGCTGGAGAAAAAAGTAACACAATTAGAAACACATTTTGATTTGTCTTGGAAACATGTTTTGGTGTTAAAGTTACTGGGCTATTAAATTTTGTGGGAAAAAATAATACAGCTCATTACAAGCAGTATTCTATTTTGACACAGCTGGAGTCTGGATTGCACACTTATTAGTTACATGCACTGAAGCAAGTTGAGGAAATACAGATTATTAGTACGGAAATAACCCCTCCCATCAGGGGGCATGAACATCCCCAAGGCCTTTTAGAGGGGGGTATTAGCAGGTACATAGAGAAGATTGAAGCCTCTGTTTGCCACCCTTCCTCAAACATGGAAAATAAGTCTTGAACAGATGATTTAAATTTTAGCCTTCTACCTTGATACAGAGGAAAGATAGGATTAAAGGGAGAATCCATTGAAGACTAAAAAGACAGAAGGAAAAGAACCACAATTTCCTTGGACACCATTGAAGCAGGAGAGTCTGTCTGGACATTTACTAAGGTTGAAGAATAACTGGAACTTCAGAATTTTCTTATTCTTTCATTTTCTCTTAAAATGATTCCAGAAATACCTTCAAGAAATTTTCTTTTGAATTTTGGTCATTTAGACGTATGATGAACAATGTCAGTTCCACTGGCTGCCCTTATTGGAATGACTGGGAAAGTTTAAGTGGCTATTGTTAACATTTATACAGAGGTGGGTAAGGGATTCGGCATGGTATTAAAGAACCATTACTAAGAATGCACATGTGTGCCTACTGCGTCTAAGTGGCTCCCCCACTTCTCTTTGGATAGTTTGTAGGAATCACTTCTAACTAAAAAAGTATTTATTCAATGTCCCTCAAATTTAAAAAACAAAATTCATGTTTAAATACCTTCAGTAAAGCGGCATGTAATATTAGGGAATTTCGTGATGACTTTTAATAGCAGAACCATTTTAGAAACCAACTCTTAAAAATATTTATTATATATCAAATAGAAATGAGAGACTTTTTTCCAAAACCCCCAAAAAGAAAGTCTAAAATATCATGTAGTCAAGTGCACTGTACGTTTTACAGAAAACCTAGCAATAACAGGGAAGAAACCCCTCTAACAAGTATTTTATGTTGTAAAACTGGAGAGTATGTGAACACACAATAATTTAAGATGGCATCAACAAATTTCAGGTTTTTAACTCAATATGAAAAATGTTGTGGTCTAAAACCTATTTCACGCTCAAGATACCAAAATGAACAAAAATACCTTCACATTTATATTCCACCTCTCAACACTTGTGCAAATACACAGAGCCCAAAATATCTTTTGCAATTTCCCTAATTACTGTTACCTTTGATTTATCTTACAAGGGTAATGCATTTGAAATTGTAATTTCTCACTAATGTCAGCTAGATTTTACTGGATTTTAAAAACATTACTTCTTTGTTGGTTGGCATAATGTTTTAAATATGTTAGATTCAATGAACAGAAATACTATAAGTAGTTTTTATCTCAAAAGATCAGTTTTTGGAGGGCCATTATTTTTTTTTTTTTCTTTTTTGGGGGGCGTGTTGGGAATCAAACTCAGGGCCTTGTGGTTGCTATGCAAGCACTCTACCACTTGAGCTAAATCCCCATCTGTGCCATGATTTTGCAGCGCTAAAACTATTAGTTTTTTTAAATGTTGTATTTTCCCACAAGTGTACTTGCATGTTTCATAGAAGGAATTTATATATTAAAAATTTATCCAAACACAAAATGGCTTCTCTCAAATTAATTCATGGTACTTTCTGTGTGCTTGAAACATTTCTCTAGAAGTAGGATAATGCAATGTGCAATGGAAAGAGAATATGTAAAATAAAATCTTCCTACAAAAATTGTAAATACCTTCCTGTGTGAATTTGGCATATTGATTAACTTCTCTGTGCATCACTATCCCCAGATTTAGAATGCAATGGCTTCCTTTACAGATATCTCTACACTTAATATGAAAACCGAACAAGACAATAAATGTAAAAGGCAACTCAAATTATAAAGACTAAATTATTGAGCGAGTGGCTTTCTTCATAACTCACCAATCAAATATTTAACTAGCAAGTAACCACTGTATATACAGGGAAGTAAAAAAAAAAGTACTCAAATGTGACAATTGGAGAGAAATGTAAAACCTGCAAAGTGTTGTAATAAAGGTTTAGTTCATATGTTATGAAACTGCAGAGGAGGGGAAGGGTCAATTTGATCAGGAAAGAGGCATAAGGAGAGAAGGTAGAAGTGATGTTATTTGAACAAGTTCTTGGAAACTACTAGGACCTGAGCCTCAGAGGAGAACACCTGGGGAGTAGGGAGAGGTCAAGGACTTGAAGAGATGAGGTTACTGACTGACCACATGCCATGTACTTCCCTTCTTATTTAACTGAGAGGATCACCTCAAGTTTTTTAAAAAAGAGGAGAAGATATAGAATAACCATATACATATAGTAATTACTATATAAGACATTGTGTTTTGATCTATTACTAAGGTAATGATATGAGTATTACTTTTATGATATCCACAGATAGATTAGAAAACTAAAATTACATCAAGAATTACCGGACTTCAAAACTGAGGCTCTCCGTCACAACCTGCCGCTTTACACTGTTTAGTAAGATAGCTCATGACTCATCTTCACAGCTTACAACGTTTTTATGCGGGTTTCTATCCCCTGTGATTGCGCGATCAGTGCAGAGACAGGGTTATTGTTCTCAAAGGGGAAGCAGCAAGTTGAGCAGTATTGTCCACCTCCAGGAAATATAACCAGGAACCAGAAATTTAACGCCTGTGTACTACAAAGCCCTCCAATCACTACACAAAAGACTAAATATTTGATTTAAGTGGAAAAGAACTCACATTGGAGAAGGACTAATGACTTCCCTTCAACATGTGTCCAAGATCAAAAGCATTTTGGGGATCCTTCATGTGCCCTTTGCATTCAGACTCCTCCTCATTCCCTCCTCATTCCCTCATCTCACGATTTCATATATGAGGCATCAGAGTATATTCACTATAAGCACAAGCCTTCATTCAGCAAAGATGGAGGACTGTCATCATGCCCCTTACATAATGTCCATATTGAGACAAGGTACACAGTATGGAGATAAAAATCCTGTCTCGCTTAGCTTGAGCTACCACAATAAAATAATGAAGACAGGAAGTTTAAACAGCAGATGTCTATTTCTTACAGTTCGGGGTTCTAGAAAGTTCAACATCAAGGTATAGATTACTCACTTCCTGCAGATACAGCCATCTGCCCACGGGTTCTGCAAAGAGCTGAGAAAGAAGAACGGGCCCTGTGTCTCTTTCTTTCTTTCCAAGGATACTGATATCATTATGGGACTTTCACTCACAAATTCATCTAACTCCAATTAACCACCAAGGGATACTTCTTCAAATACCATCACAATGGGGGTTGGGCTTCCACATGTAAATGGGCAGGGGCAAATTCATCTACAGTAAATACTATAGGATGGCTTGAAGCTTTCTTAAGTATGAATATCTGAACTGCTGAGAACCTAGCATGTAAGCACACTGAAATGGAAACTATTAGTATTATATGGCCATGATTTATACCCACTTAGTAACATCTCCTGTAGAATCTGCTTAAAGCAAAGAATTTGCAGTGATAGTCATTAAAATTTCATAGTTGTTACATAATCATTTAAAGCATATTCCATGTTTCAGGCACTGTACTGAATGGTGGAGAAGAGAAAGGTTTTCAAAGGACGAGTAAAAGGAAATCCTTATCATTTTAAGAGCTCACAGAGAACTGGAAGTAGAAAGAACTTTAAAAATACTATTGAAATATAAAACAGAATGTGTATATGGGAAAAACCGGTGACTAATATTGTCTGAGCGAATAAAGAAAAGCTAGAAAGAGAATTGACATCTCAGTGACATCTGTGGGAATTTCTCCACCAATTGCCGCAAAAGGGGAAGGAAATTCTGGCTCGAAAGAAGAGCATCTGATGAGCAAGGGACTGGGGCCCATGAAAGACTTTTAGAAAAATAAAAGGGCTTAAAAATTATCGAGAGAATGGTCACAAGCAAAGAAGGGTAAGGACATGACACAGCAAATATGGCTGATATTTGTGTTTTGAGAGGCCTCTTGTGCCATAATGAAGAGAGTGAGAAGAGTCAAATGTGTTTTCATGGTACTTTTGGGAAGGAAGAGCTGGAGTGAGCAACGTCCAGCAGAAAAGTAACAGTTTAGCGTGCCAGCGTCACAGACTTGAAGATGATGAACAGACTGAGCCGAGACAGGGCAGGTACAGAGGAAGAAGCAACATTGTGAGATATTGGTCGACGAATGGATATGACATGAGGATGAAGAACTGTTAAGATCCAAAGTGTCAGAAAATAGGGATATGATGAAGTAAAGGGTGGTACCAAGAAAATAAAGAAGATAAATGGTTACTTGAGATTATATTATCCTTCTTCCCACTGTTCCTTGCCCTCAAACCTAATACAGGTTAGCAAAAAGGAAATAAATCCTTTACTATAAATTACTTGAATGCAAAGTATGCCTAACTAAATTAGTATAATTCTAAAGTATGTTGGGATTTAGTTAATAACTGATAACTCTTATTAATAAATTCATTTTAACCATCCAAGGACACTGGTTTTAATTCCTATTTTGTAAGATTTGTATATCACTTATTCAAAAACACTTGAATCTTTTTCTTGGCGATCCCCAAATAATCCAGTAAAATGGATAAGAAAACTGAGAGCTCCACTTGCAGATAGATTAAGAGATTTAAATCTGCTGGGCAGTCAAAGCATTCCTGTTCAATGAAATGAGCACATGCAGGTTGCCGCGACACAGATGGGCTTTCCAATTTATCTTCAGAGAGGCCACAAATACAGCCTCACAAATACGTAGCCAGGAAAATAAATTGCAATAGATAAGGCATCAAAATAACTCCACATGTTATGTGTCAGATTTGTACAAATGAGTAAAGAACCGCAAGGTTCGCCAATCAACATCGTGAATACCATGACGACTATCAGTAAATTAATATTTCTTACTGAAATGTATGAAAGCCAAATTAAAAAAAAACTAAGTAGTTGTGAAATGAAACTGAGTGGTCAATGAGACAGAAGAAAAGGAGATACTTGTAAAAGGGGATAGATTTGTGTGGAAAGTTATTTTACTTCTCCTTCCTCTTTCATGCTTCTTGGAATATATTTGTAAAAATTAAGGTTCACAAGTGGAAATAAACACTGATTTCTACGGAGCAATAAGTAAATAAAGTGGTTCAAATATCCCATACCAGCATCACTGAAAAACTGTGAACCTTAGTATACATGATAAAAGTGTAACACTAATAGGTTTTCAGCTGATATTTTTGGACTTTTTGATGTGTCCAACCAAAACTAATTAATATGTAGGTCCACCATAAATGCTTAAAGCTAAAGAAAGATAAGCAAAATACATAAATGGCATGGGAGACTATAGAATAGGGATAAAACTCAAAAAACAGTCTATTTTTTGTTCCCTCAAAAATAGTCTAAACTGAAAAAAAAAATGGTGAGGAGTGGAGTTACTTTTGCAGTCCTGAAAATGCTGTATATCATGAAGAATGAGCACACTGTCACATAAACCTGACTGATCAGTCATAATGTACCCTAAAATGCTACATTTTTCTAGGGACTGGTGGAGAAGAAACATATGTCCCCAGTTCCAAATAGTTACAGACTAGGAGGAGAAATAGACTAGTATTTGGTAATAAACAACATATATTACAGCCATAATAAGTGCTGCTATCCAAGTTCTAATTCAATAATGTTCTCCCAAAAGTTTTCCTGAGGAGAGAGACGTGAGTGTGAAACAATAGTCTCATATTTTAAACCTACGTTCCTAGTAGAAGACAAGACACAATTCGAAGAGTATTATAATATGGTAGACGTGTGTGAATTTATTAGTCACTGTTCCAACTTGCTGGAAGTAAATCTGTTACAGGATGAATCAGGTGCTCTACTCATATTCTGAAGTTCCAAGCCCTCATGACCTCAGAATGTTGCCACATTTAGAAATGAGTAAATGCAGTCAACTAAAGTGAGGTCATATTGGAATAGGATAAACCTGGCATCCTTGTATGAAAGGGAAATTTTGGACATGCGCACACACACACACACACACACACACACACACACACACACCCCTCACACATTCCTGCACAGGAGAATTCTGTGTCAAGATGAGAGCAGATAGCTGGGTGATACCTCTTGAACCCACTGATGGCAAATATTGCCAGGAAGGCACCAGAAGGTAAGAGAAGCCTGACTATAGCTCCCCTCACAGCTCTTGGGAGCCACCTACTCAGGATGCCAGCCTCCAGAAACGGGAGACTTCACTGTCCTTTAAGCCATTCAGTTTTGGGTACGTTGTTACATCTGCCCTAGCAAGCTAAGATGAAGCCTCTAAGTCTATAAAGACACATTTTTTAATCACATGCACTAAAAGCCCTGGTATTTTCAAGGATAGACAAGACGGCTAAGAGTCTTGAGACAAAGGAGAGAGTTATGTAAAGATTTTTATTTTTAAAATAGGGTAAGAAGGGCCATTTCAGGTCTCCTGAAAGGCACAGTCACAGGAAGCATGGGGAACACATGCGAAGGTCCATCAACGATGCCGATGCTGTGATACGGAGCAGGAATGGATGTGGGTGCTCGAGAAAAATCCAGACAACAGCTACTCCTGGACTATTTAATCTGAGCATTAAATGCATATTAATTGACAATGGGAAATAAGACTAAAAATGGAGGACAGACACTTAGATTTACATTCTAGATAGCTTAAGGCGGCAGTAAAGGGCACGTACGTGTAACTCAATCAACGGAGGTTAATCTTCACTGGTTTTTGAAAATAGGTCTGAAAATATGTCCGAGGAGTAGAAGAATTATTCTAGAGAACTTCGTGAACAGATTCACTTTCCCTAATAGTCAAAACAATTGTTTTTTATTATCGCCATCATTATCTTGACCATTATATTATATAACAAGCACTTGGTATGTGATATGAATTAAGCACTTTCTTAAGACAAATAAAACCCTCCAAACAACTATGAAGCGAGTCTAAGTATCTCTGTTTTACAAGAGAAGGAACTGAAGATCAGTGATGATAAATGATTTGGTCAAGGTCGCGTTGGTTTCATGCGGCTGAATGTGGATTCAGACAGGAATATGCTCCCAAAGCCCTTTATCCTAAGCATTATAACCTTTTCAGCTGAGAAAAGTCATCCGGATACATACATTTTTTCGAAAATATTCAGCAAGGCACCTCGAGACTCAAGTACCACCTGGCAGCTTGAGCCATCTCTCTGAACTCTTAGCTCAGCTCTTTATAATCCCCTCTGAGTATTACTTCTCCTCCTTCTCACTTTTTTAGGTTTGTCACAGACCTCTGAGACGGCAGGCTGAATGCCGGCGATGAGAAAGTGGCAATGTGCAGCCCACAAACAAAAGAGGCTGCCAGGAATCGACACATGGAGGTTTCAGAGGACACATGTGGATGGGAGCAGCCTCAGCGGTTTTAGCACATGTGCGTAATACTTGTGTGTCCACACGCCCATGGAAACTTGACTGTAGTTGTTTAGAAAGAAAGTTAGTTAACTTAAGAAATGGAAACTTGTAGGCTATGATTGCTCTATTTCTCAAAGCATCATAATTCTGGCTCCTTGTCTTAAACACACAGGCGCAGCAGACAAAACCTCCACCTAAATGAGCAGCAGGTGCACTCGTATTTTGTTGCCAAGATATTACGCAAATGTTAAGCTGAGCTGATCAGCCAAAGCACACAGCCACGAGTTTCCCCACAGAGTGCAGGAAGAGGAAGGTGGAATAGCACGGTCAGGTTAAATAAAAGCTCATCTGGCTTGCAGAAGGCCCATTTACTTCCCAGAGTTTGAGGGTGTCCGGGGCCATATGCGATGAGATTGCACCGAGAGAAAAATCCAGACATTATGAACTCTGGATTGTGTCATATTGATCTATTTTTTCATACTTTTGTTTCATATTTAATGGGAAGTGTCCACATGAATGCAGAACAATTTAGAACAAGTAAGCAACTCTACAAATGCTAGTAACTATCCAGCACTGTCCTAAATATTTTGTTTATATCAATTCCCCATCGTCTCATCAAATTTATAGTATACAGATGGCACAGAAACACAAATGTAGCCATACAGATGTAATTTTTTTCTAAAATATCAATACTTTTGATACAGACAGATACTAAGTATATGTAAATAAGACATAGAAACATAATGTGTACCTAAATTTGCATGAGTTAAAAGTCATCGTAACAAATAGTTATGCCTCACATGTTAATTCCTGGATATTCTTCTATTTGAAATAGCCACATCACTTGCAAGCATATACTGGCATACTAAAGCACAAATGTCTATTTCCAAAAGAGTCTGATACTTGTCAGAAATTCTTGAAGGTATGTCTTCTGGCTGAGTAATGTGAATATTTTAAATAAAAATTGCCACTTATTTTTGTCCATGTTTAAAGTATATTTACTATGTCCTCTTGTATTCACCCAACACATCCGAACTGTAGGAAGAAAGAAGTTTAAAACACAAAGCCAGGACGTGCTATATTAAAATTTTACATAGAATCTTGTATAGATATACCCAGAAAAATAGCAAAAAGGTTAAAATGGATCTTAATATCTTAATACCAGCCTGCTCCTAGACTTACAGTGGGTTTGTGTCCTGACAAACCCATTGTCATCTGAAGCTACTGTAAGTCAAAGATGCTTGTAATACGCCTAACATCTGCAGCACCATAGTTTAGTGGCACAGCACATCGCCTGCAGATATGCAGCATACAGGAGGCTGTGGAGAGCTGCAGCTGTCTGGCAGCGCAAGACAGGACTGTGCGGAGAGTCACTGGCCCAGGAAAAGATGAAAGTTCATAATTCCAACCACTGTTTCTACTACGGAGCCATCTGTATATGTATCCTGACGTGTGTGTTCACTTATTTCTCACCATTTTCTTTTTAATCCCCACACTTCACATATTGTAAATAAGAGCTATACTGAAAAATACACGACTCTACCAACATCTCTTATCCTATCGTGCCTTTATGGATTCTGTATTCTTATTACATTTTCCCTATTTTGCCGCTCTTCTCCAAGACTCACTTTCATCTTCAATTCTTCAGCAAACCTTCCCTGAGTTCAGCTGAGTTAGATATGCCTGTTCTTTTCCAAGAGGACTCTGGATGAGTTATTGTGAGCACTGTTTAACTATGGCAATAGTAGTGGGGTCAGTCATAGCATTATCAACAGCACTAGTAACCAGCAGTTAACAGGACGAGTGATACTATTTCATGATCTGGCATTACCACCCCATCCAAAAGTTTAGCAAAAAGGTTAAAATGGATCTTAATGCAATGCACGGTGCACCTTTCATGTACAAGAACAGCACTAGAGTCTTCAGACACACTGACCCTAATATATTAAAGTCCCATGAAGTTACCGTGGATTTATTATCCCCATTTTATGACGGAAGGAGCCTGCATTTCTTTTATGTTCTAATTCCACCTTTGCCAGTATCAATTCCCCGTTTATAATTTCTTATTTTTTGTTTACAGGCATTACCTCTTTTCTCTCTTAAGTAGTTTAGCTATATATTTATATCTGCCCAAAGTATTATCTTTTGTACTTGTAGTTTTACTGTTTTTCAGATTTCTAAATCATCAATTTCTGATGTTCTCTTTATTACTTTCATTTTTCTTAGGTGTGTTTCTTTGCTAACAGTTTGAACCTAGATACTTAATCTACTTATTTTTTCTCATTTTAATAATACAAATAGTTAAGACTGTGAATTTCCCTATAAGCTTTCGCATATGCGCCGCCCAACCCACGTCTACCTTTCTTTAATTCTGAGACAGAACTTTCTCAGATGGTTACGGCTTGCTACACATCTTAGAACGAAGAGGCATCACAGGCATCAGCTAGCACACACGGCTCCATTCTGATCAGCTTCCTGTCAGCTAGGCTGCAGTTTTGCCATAATTTCTACTCTTGCAGCCTGCACAGACTCAGACACTGGTGTCCCTCCTGGAGCCACTTCTGTGGAGTCGGGCACATCGCTGTTTCTATAGAGCTGAGTCAAGTTGCTGTTTCAGATAGAATCCTTTTGTTGATATAAAATTCTGCACAGCCACTTTCTAAGAAGTCATGAGAGTTTTGCCCTCTGAACTTTCAAAATGGGTGACAGGGCTTGAAACAAAATTCTGAATAGTAATGCACTCTCTGAGGTAACAGCACATCCCTAATGCTCCTGGTGGCACAGAGGAAGGAAAATGATAAGGAATAAAAGAGTCCTGAACACAGTCTATTGGCAGACACTTTCTCCTTCATAAAATAACAATTGGTTTTATGGCCGATGACATCTTTGCTTTAATGGAAAAAAATGCTGTAACCAAAATTACTTTGGGCTAAACATTTAGAATTCTCTTTCATTTGCATTTTGATTTTTGTATCTTTTAGAAAGGATTTTTAAATATGTAAATTATACCTTATTTTTGTTTTCCAGTTGTGTTTTTAATTTCTAGCTTTATTGTAGTGAAAAAAGAATGCTTTCTAGATTTACATGTATGAATAATCAATGGAGACCTTATGACACAAAATACATGGCCAGGCTACCAATGTTTCACAGCAACTTGAGAGCTCGTTTGGAGGCTCTAGCAGGGGAGTGCAGCTACTCATATACCCTTGACCAAGAATGGTCCTCCTCTATCAGGGGTGGTTGTCCTCTTGGAAGGAGCGCGCAGCTTCGGGAAGGATGCACACAGAGCGGAGAAGGAGGAAGGGGCCACCCACCTAGCCAGCCAGATCAGTCAAATCAACCCTGGTGATCAACACAGCCAGATCACCCTCATATCCTCATAGATATTTGAAAAGAAAGTGTTTCCTATGTTTTGTGTGACTGGAACACATTGGTAGCCTTTTATTTAAATAGGGCCATAAATGAAATAATATTGTGTAATTCTAGTAGAAAAGAATCAGAGAAAGAAAGAAAGAACAAGATTTGAAGCAGACTGATTATATTATGAGTTGAAGGTGAATATTCTACCCAAGACACTAGGATAGACGATAGATGTAAAGAGTTAGTAAAACAGAACAAAACTAACAGAAAGTAAAACAAGATTTCAGCCTGGAATCTGAAGAAAGTGTCTTTAAGACAGAATAAAGCCTTGTTTCCAGGCTATAGAAAGACTGTCTTTTTCTTCTGTTTGCATTATTTTGATATTTCCAACATTTCTGCCTTTTATTTTTGTCATTTCTGAGAATAACACTAGTATTATTAACCTAACAATTTCCTGTCTTTTTCTTCTGTTTGCATTATTTTAATATTTCCAACATTTCTGCCTTTTATTTTTGTCATTTCTGAGAATAACACTAGTATTATTAACCTAACAATTTCCTTCAAATCTATTTTATATCAATTCAATCCTGATGTGACTTTGCTTTAATAGCCATGAACTAATGGAATGATACAAAGAGGATATATTTTTAAATATGACCATTAAACAATGCTTGTCTACAGATTCTCCAGAATAATCTCACAGATACTTTGTGCACAATAATGTGTAATCAGTCTATGATTCACTCTTGTTTTTATTTGACATGTAAGAATTGCAAATATTTATGGAGTACTGTGTCATGTTCCAGTACAAGTGTACTATAATCAAAACAAAGTATTTAGCATATCCCTAACCTCATACACTTACCATTTCCTTGTGGAGAGAACATCCACAATCCTCTCTTGTAGTCATTTTGAAATATTCAATTCAATATTACTAACCATCATCACTCTCCACCCTCCTTGCTCCCTCTCCACCCCAGTCTCTGGTACCCGCTATTGGTAAACACTTTATATTTCCTCTGGCATCTGGGATAGAGGAGCCAGTATCGTTGGCCAGCTGATTGCAGAGAAGTGAGTCATGGAGGTGCAAGGCTGGCAGCCAAGAAACTTAAACTGTTTGAACCAAGCAGAAACAAATCTGTGGGGGCGGGGATACAACGCACTTGAATGAACAGTTCAAGGTGACTAGGAGGTTTGGATACAGGAAAGTTTAGAATGAAAATCACTTACTCTGTTTTGCATTAGTCAATACTTTATAAGGTAGGAGTTAGATTTCCAAGAATCAAAGATTGAAAACATCCCTCTCTTTAGTTTCTTATGCCCATGAAACAATCAGACTGTTGAATGAGATGATAACCAATACCTTGCTGCTGTAGCTGCTACTGCTTTTTCTTATCACCCTCCTCATCTTCCTTTTCCTTTCTTTCTTCTCTTTCTTTCTGAAGCTTACTTCTTACTAGTTATTCAGGTATTAAATTGCTTTCTATCATGTACCCAATTTAAATGGGATCGCCACAGGGACTATATTAAAGTACATGTTATAGTATAATCCTCATTCCATAGTTCATTAAAAAAATTATTCTAGCAGTTAATCATGGGATAGGAAGTTATGACTTTTAAATTACAAAGAATATCATAAGTTATATAATTTTAAAAGAAAAAGTAGTGGCATGCCAGTTTCCAACAAGCTCATAAAAATATCTGCATGTCATCTTTCAACACAGTTAACTTCTAAAATCATCTTAAAATCCCAATTCCTGGAGATGGCAGAGCCCCGAGACAGAAGGAGCCTGAGACCATGAGTCACCACAGAGAGGAGAGCTAATCATTCAATTGGGTGTATGTTTTTTGGCTTACAGCTGGGCAAAAACCAAACTTCTCCTTAGCTAAAAGAACTAAGTACTTTTAGCTTATTGCTCGCAAGAATTGTCTTCTAGTGATAGCTTATGGATGTCCTACTGCTGAAAAAAATCCAGATTATTTAAATTTTTAGATACCAAAGTAGACTTGCCTGCATACTGACTAAAAATCAAGTCCCATGTACTCAGAACTATTTGAAATGCTACCCAAAATGTTCCTGGAAATATAAATTTAGAAAGTAAGTTATAAATCCCTAATAGGCAATTTATCAAAATTTTTAAATGTTTAGAAGACTTCAAAGTTATTTATTTAATTTTGATTATTCATTTTATAGACTTAACATTTGCTTTCAAAATACATTTTCCCTAAACCCTGAATTCATAACATTTGAAGTGCTATGATTATAATTATCTTACATTAATATGCTAATTTCTTCAAAAATTATACTCAATTGAAACATGTAAGGTTTTAACCACCATAGATTTAATTAGGTTAATTAAAATACTACCTTATTTTATTTTTACTTTACAATTATTCCATTATCATTTAATGATTTCCATAACAATAATAGAATATATTATTTAGTGCAATTAGATTTTTTCCCTAAAACATTAGTTTTATGGTTAACTTCATTAAAAGTCAATCAGCTAAACACCCACTGTGATTTGGCTTATTTTTTCTTTAGTTTAGTAAATTCTACTCTGAAAACTAACACCAACTTATCCTTCCAATCATAATAATATTATATACTAAATACAGCTTTAGTTAAAGGAATTGCCTGTTGTGCCTTAAATGTGCTATGCTGGATACAACGCTGGACCAGCTGGCAAGCAGTCTGTCATGTCTAGAAAGCCCTGGACTCTGATAAGAGGGCAACAGTATTTTCTCTCTTCGTCAGTTTCTGGAATGTGCATATTGCAAGACCCCAAAGGGCCGTGTCCCTCTTCCCTCTTCTGCCTGAATTCTCTGGTGCTCCATGACTTTGCACACACTGCATTCCTCCCTTGGCTGCCATCTCTTGCCTTGCTCACCTACTTGGCTCCTTTCCTTCTATGGAAACTGTTCAGAACACATTCCAGGGAAGAAGTCACCACTTTGTCCTTGATATTACCTGTTTTGCTTATACTTGCTTTGATGATGTTATGCTGTACTGTATCTCATCCTCTACCATTCAGTGTCCATTCAGTAGCAGACACTAAACTGAACTTAGACATACAGTATTCCTGAGCATTCTTCCAAAAAGCTCGTGCATTTTTTATACAAATTTTAGAAGCAAGAAAAACCGTTTCTTTTTTTTTTTTTTTCATACTAGCTGATGTGGAGCTTCTTAGAATTCATGTCAGATAAACATGACGTTTTCCTGGATTCTACCCAAGGTCCAAAGCTTCTAGAGCCCAGAGCACATAAAGAGTCTTTACATTTCTGTCTTAGTCACTTTGCTCATTGCTGAGACAAAATACACAACACAGACCAAAAAAAGGATAAAAGGTTTATTCTGGCTCACAATTAGTAGAGGTTTCGGTTCATAGTGGGCTCTTTCCAAGGCATCGTGGCACCGCCAATGGGCATCACAGAAGAGAAACAGTCCATGGCAGACTGCCTCACTTTCCCTTTTATCCCATGCAGGCTACAAGCCTTTTGGGTGGTGCCACCCACAGCAGGGGTGGGCCTTCTCATTACAACATGGAGAACTATACTAAACCAACCAGGGGACTAATTTACTCACCACACCCTTAATCCACATTCACACACTGTAGATACAGCCACCTCTGAATACCCCACTTATGAGTGAAGGAGGCTTTGGAGGGACATCTAGATAGGAGCCAAAGGTAATTTGTATTAATCTAATGATGTCTCGATAAGTTTAATATTAAACTATTTGCACAAGGTTTTCCTTTCCTGATTTATATACGTCTGGGTGGTCTCTCTCTCTCTCCATCTTTCTGTCTCTCCAAATGTATATATGAAAGGGAGTCAACAGTCAACGAGAGAGAAAAAGAAAAGGAAAAGGAGGGACAGAATGTAATATAATGCAAAAGGACCTACACAGAAGATTCTTCAACTCACCGTTCTATTCAATAGGCGAATTACGAAGACTGAACACGAGAGTGCAATTCAATTATCTCATCTTCTGAGACCTCACATGTGTGTTCTAGTGCTGAGTATTCCAGTCTTTAATTATGTGTGTTTTTGCTGTCTCTTGGCGCCTGAGGATAAATCAATGACTTCACCTTGCAATCAAGCCAAAGCATCAACGATCTTTTCTCAACATGAAGGAGCTATAGCCTCCTTCAGCTAAATCAGTGAGACTTCTTGTCTAATGTCACACTCCCAGAATGCTTAAAGAATATTGACCTTGTGTCTGACTTTACGGCCCTACTTGTTTTGCATATTTCAGATGCTTAACCCATATTTGCAGAAGGAAAGTCTAAATTAACACAGAAGTGCTACTATTCATTAAATTTGGTTCTGATTATAGAAACCTGCATTTATTAGTGGTTTTTATTTTTTTTCCCCCCATCTCCAACTTAAAAGTCCTGCATTGTAAATTCCAAGTGATCAACTGGCTTAAAACAGCTTCATACGAGTATCTTTCATGGGGTGGAAACCTAAAGAGCATGAAAACCTTCCGCTCCGGGCCTTGCAGCTATGACAGGATGTGTGGGCACATCATAAGCCCAAGTCACTTGAGCAATAAGTTGAATATAGTGACCTCTATTTCTTGGTAATGCAGAAAGACACACAGTATAAGATGAGCCAACAAGCTTGTCCAATAGAAAGAAAACTACAGGGAGGAAAGTGGTCACATTCAATTCCTTTCATCCCAAAAGATTACATTCAAATACTATTTGCATCCTTTGCATGCTTTGCTTCTCATTAGATTCCCTGGTGTCATGTTAAATATTGATTTAATTTTATTTATTTATAGCTTATTTGTAAACCGCTTGCTTTGCAGCCTATTAATTTCTTTTTTAATTGAGTTACATAGATCCATTTGTGAGTTTGTTTATCCTCCAGTGGACTTTTAAAACTCATAATCCCACACTCAGAATTCTGGATTCTGTTACCCATCGCTACCCTCAATCACTTTGCTTTTCATTTCTGAAAATCCCTGTACTAAACTGAGGACAAACTCTATTGCTGCTCCATATTTCATAGTCAATGAATGATTCAATACATATTGAATACAATGACATTCTGGTTATTATTCTCCATAAACTGCCCTTCAACATAGAGATAAAAACTTAATTTAACTAAATGTTTCCATCTACTGTGATTCATGTAGAAGAACAAGAATATAGGACACTGTGAAAATTCCTTTGGAAAACAATTTTTAGTGAGCTTGAACTCGATCCAGTAAAGTTCAGTTTTTGAGAAGGGAATTCTTAAAGTGAGCTTCATTATGCTTTACAACAAGAATGAGCAACTGATCCCAACCACAGTAAAATGTATCATTTCCAAATGTAATAACGAATGGCCAAATATTCATTGTAATAAAATACTTACACTTGTGTAATAAAGGGTCAATATCTATTCATCCCTGAATTTGATCTGCAGTATCTGTGTGCCCATGGATTTTAACAAGGTAACTGAAAAGTAGGTGTTCTCAATATACGAGTTCCAATGTTTAAATTGGGGGAATGAGCCTTTAGTGAGCCATGACCTTGTGCCAGGGACACTGTTAGGGTTTATACCTGTACATAAAGACATTTCTGTTCAAAAATGTAGAAACCTTATCAAAGTCACATCTTACTGATATGTTACATAAACCACCTTTAATTTTACATCTTCTTCTAAAACCAAGTTTTTGGTTTAGGATATTTAAACACAATAATTATCTTGTATGAAGTGAAGAGCAAACTTATAGAAGTGTTTAACATCAACCACAAATTATTTTTTCAAGTAAACCAACAAATATTCTTCTATCAAAACTATATTTACCCTAGAGTGCCAGAGGAATGATAATGGCTCCTATATAATTATACAAAATGTTTCATGAAAAACAAACAAATAGTTAAAAGTGACCATTCTTAGCATTCTCCCAAACCCCTCATTTTACAATTGCCAAATACACATAGAAAGCATATCGTTACATCAAAGATGGTGAACTCCCTATCTCCCTTGCCTTTCCTCTACAAAATCAATGGGCCGCTATGTCAACAATACTCTTACGTACGTCAGGAGGAGCTATCTAAATTTCTATGGTATACAAAAATTGGATTTCCTTTCTGGAGTATCACAATGGAGAATGAGAGTGAAAGGCATACTGGTAATACGTGTGCATTTGAAAGGATATGTCAGCCCATTCAGAGAATAAATGACCCAATTCAGTGAGTGTACTAAGAGTTTATCCACAAGAGCTGACACTCAACTTGAGCTAAATTTATAAATGCTAATACACGTTCAATCTATTTTATCTTCTGTATTTCACTCTGCCACCAGACATAATGACATTAACTATAGACCTGCACAGAAAACATCTGTTTCTAAAATATTCAAGTGAAATGCCATTATATTTCCAAATAAAATGAAAACAAGCATGTTAGTAGAGAAATAGCATAATAACAGACCCACAGGGGTCTGTTATTTTCAAGGGAATTGACAACTTCAGTAAATCACAAGTCTACATTCAGAATATCTTCCTTGTTAGGAAATTTCCATGGCCCCCTTTCTTGAGAAATCTGAAGCAGATAGTGAAAGTATTTCTTTGGATTCAAGTTACTGAACCAGAACAAAATATGCTGGTCCTTGTTTTGAGAAGAGAAATGTGTAGACATGCAGCAGATGAGTGTTTGGCATACTGTCATACAAACCTTGGTTCAAATCCTAGTTGTGTCAGATATAAGCCCCACAAAGTTGGGAAAAGTAATCCCAAAGCCTCAAGTCCTGCACTGTAAAATGAAGATAATAAATAGTACATTTCACATTTATGTGGTTGTTTACAAGCTTAAATGAAAGAATGTACCAAAAGTTAAGTTTTACATAGGACATTCAATTACTCAGTCGATACTGATTATCATTACTGTTTACACCATTACAACATAGTTCCATCCTTCTTCATCTCTGACTGGGAGAACTGGTTCTTTCAGCCCGTCCATCCTGGATATGTGCATAAAATTTATGGTCATGTCATTCTCTTGTTTATTAAACTCTCATTAATAACATATGACTTTTTTTTCAAATTTCAGACTAAGATTCATTAATGGGTCATAAAATCAGTATAATGATGAATCAGAATTGGATATAAAAACTAAAGAAGAATGACGTGGGTTGTGATTCGATTGTGTCTTCTAAAAATCCATGTGTTAACTTTATCTGTAAATTCATATGTGATATTTGGAGGTGGGGATTTGGGAAGGTAATTAAGGTCATGAAGTCACGAGGGTGAGGCCACCAAGATGGGATTAGTGGCATTGTAAAGGGAGAAGAGACCTGCACCAGCACGCTTGCCCTGCCCCACCCCCAGGCGGTGCCTTCTTCCAGGTTACCATGCACCAAAGTCTTTATCAGGTATCGGTGCCCTCAACTTGGTACCCAGCTGCAAGACTCGTGAGCCAAATAAACCTGTATTTTTATAGATTATCTAATCTGTGGTATTGACTTACAGCAATAGAAAGTGGGCCAGGGTGGAAAGGGACGGGCTGGAATAAAACTGAATGGCCACTATCAGAGCACATCATATACAGTAAAGGGTAAAGATTACTTTTTAAAACCTTGACCACTGTGTGTGCATGCACGCGAGTGTGTGTGTGTGTGTGTGTGTGTGTGTGTGTGTGTGTGTGTGCTGGGTTGTATTATAAAAATGTATTTTATTCCCAGGTTATGTTAAAAACATCTGAAGAGCACCAGACAGGACAATGTCCAAACACTGATGTTCTAGTACACACCAGGCAACTAGCTCGACTTGGTCCAGTTCATGATGCGTGAACGGTGAAGGAACGCTGCGCCTCCCCTCTGCTTTTGAAGTGGGGTAAGAATTCCACTATTATGGGATATGGAATATGGTAGAGCTCCGATATTCTAATTTGGTGATTCTGTCACCTACCTTTGCTGGCTCGTTAATGCTAATGGATATAATTCAGACTTCATATGGCCATAAAATCCCATCATTGTCCTATCCACACCATCCTCGTAGTAAAACGGATAGAAGGTAATAATTACTGAATGTGGATGACACCAACGACGGCACCAGAAAAAAGTTTAAAAACTTATGTACCAGAGAATTTTGTGTAAATATTCAAATAACGATCTTCCTGCTGCTAGATTTCTCTACAGCAATGCTTTTTTCAAAGAAAAGCACTTCTAATCCAAATTCATTCTTCTAGAGTGTAAATAAATTGTGAATACTTGACACAAAGCGCACAAACAAGACCTCTGATATAACAATGTAAGTCCCCCGAGGTAAGTAAGAATTCTCCACTCCACATTCAGTCTCTCAGGCATGGTAAGAGTAGTCTTTGGGAAGGATAAAAGGAAAGAGAATGAAATTTGTTGAAATTAATGTATGCACTTCTCCCTAGATCATAGTGATCATTTTCATTGTCACTTTGTAATTTCTGAGAAATCAGATTAGTTTCAAGGATTACTCACAGCAGTAGGAACACTCCTAAATTGAGACCTTAGCAAAGAACCTGTAACTGCCCTATTTCCAAATGGTAAGAGAGAATACCAGTGCAAAATCAGACTCAGGCACATGCTTGTGGTGTTTCTTTTTCCGTTTGAAAATACTTTCCTTTGAAGAAAAATTGCCCACAGAAACACCAGTAGTGAATTGTAATGCATTTCCATCACCTTTAAAGGGGAGCCAACATCTTTATTATGGCTGAATAGTATTCCACTAAATATAGGTTCAACACGTTCAGCATCAGCTCATCTGTTTATGGACATTTAGATTATTTCAACAACTTGGCCAACATGAAGAGCGCTGCAATAAACACGGGACTGCAGATGTCTCTTCAACACATTGATTTTATTTCCTTTGAAGAGGAGGAATAAGTTCTGGTAATTTACCGCATAATGTATCATTCAATAGTTAACACTCTAGACACGTGTATTCAATAAGTAACAATAATCATTGCATAATTCAAAATAGTGAGGATTTTGTATTGTTCTATGTAAAAAAGATAAAAGTTTAAAGTAACGGATATGGTAATTAATCTTATTTGATCATTGAACAATGAATAAAACTTTACTTGGTACTTAATAAAATGTACAATTATGTGTCAATTTTTTTAATTTTAAAAAGTAGCTTATGAATTGAGTACTGTATGTGAATATTTAATTATAACATTATTTGTGTTGCATTAAATTTCTATTCTTTTCCTGTGTATGTTACTTAGAAACACAACGTATATATCACCCCTCCTAATAGACCTACACACCTCCTGGCAGATGGGAGGGCTCACTACAGTAAAGGTGAGTGTTAGTAACGTCTGACTTACATTAACAGGAGAGTGAAGGGTCTCGCTCAGCAAGCCGGCCAGCTCACAGTCAGCTCTGGGGAGAGCTCTAAGGCAGCCCGCCTTTTACGTGGGAGATGGAAGGGGGTCATTAACATTGTTTATATTTTCACTTTCCTGTTGTCATGAATAAAGTTAAAAGAACGTGTACTGTATTCTAAAATCCTTGCATTTTATACATAGATCTTAGCCTGATAAGGTTTGCTTTCTTTTAAAAAATAAAATTTTGAATGATTTAATCTAGTTTTTACCATTTAAAAAAATCATAAAGGGCCGCTCACAACCTGAACTATATCATCAATTTTCCCAAATTATTTTGGTCCCAGAAACTCGTCCTTCAAAAAATTTAAATCTAAATCCAAATCAATAAATGTACCCCAGGAGATTTAAATAAAATGACAAGACAGGATATGATTTAGTGGCAATTTGGTTAGTCATACAAAAACCTGGCCAAGTGACTAACAAATATCTTTTATTGAGCACCTCCATCAGTATTAATCCTCCAAATAATCAGTGAGCAGACATTACTCCCCATTTAGAAAGCGAGGGGCAGACTTGGGGTACGATTCGCTCAGTGCAACACGAGGAGGAGGAAGGGATGAATTGTAGACTCGGCACTAGGCCCCTCAGTCTTCAGAGCTTGACTTATTTCCACTATACTTCAAAACATTGGAAGGAACACGAGACACAAAAGAAAGATTGATACTGAAAGGAGAGAAACGTGCAAATTCAAAGAAAATGTGAAGTATGAAGTGAAGCGATTTGAAGTGCTGCAGAGGAGTAAGACATATTACCTTCTTGGAGTAAGCCTGACCCCTGCTTATGACCGGCTGAGTTTTATTTTATTGCAATTTAAAAGAAAATAAACCATGCTGGAGAAGGCAAGTGTCCCAAGGGCAAACATAACAGTAGAACAAAAGGCTTAACATAATGAATAATGACATGTAGCATAGAGTTTGACAACTATAAGCATTTCATAAGCATTTAGAATATATAACAGTCATGCCAGGTATGGATTATACGCTTACTGTGTACCCTGGACTAGGTTAAATATTTTGCATGTATCATTTTACCTATTTTTATGAGAATGCTGTGAGGTGGGTTTCTCATCCTCATTTCCTGCACAGGGAAACTGACACTCAAGAGTTGATGTTCCTGCACACCTCTCACGTTGATGGAGAACTAGCCTAATCCAGGCCCTTTGGCTTCTTGACCCGCAAGTCCTAAGCACTGAGATTCACAAAAAAATAGAATAATCCAGGATTTCTTAACTTATTCTAAGCCAAGAAACAAGTTCTTGCTCTAAAGGCTTATTACCAAGACATAAATTGCCTGTATGAAATAAAGTATCACTTACATAGCAAAATTAAGTAGAAACAAAGGAAAAAAAATTATACATCTTTGTATCATAAAAATGAATGAGATCTTATCTCAAAATAAGAAGTAAAAAGGAGATGGGGATAGTGGTATGGATCCTGGTGTGAAGCATCCCCTCTGCTCTTTAAAAGTCACATTAACAGTTTATCAGGAAAAGTAGAAAATATACTCGAAAAAAAAGAAAATATACTTGAAACCCGATTAGTACACCTATATTACAAGAATAATTTCCACAAAAGCAATGATGATTAAATATGTAATAAAAGTATTAAGTACAAACTCTATTATGCCAAAAATTATAAAGGGAGGAACTTCCGAGAAGCTTAATTTACTATCATTTTATTGAGATGAGGATGTTGGAGACATAACAAAACTTTGCGATAACGGAGTAGAGACATTTACTTAAGAAATTTGAATGTATGTAAGTTTGAAACATTGCATGGACCATGATTATGAATAAATTCAGCAATTACAATACACATGGATAAAATTAATATTTATGTGAAAAAGGGTCTGTCATTTTTTTGTGAAGAAGAAAAACTGCTTTTTATGAATAATAATCATACTGACTGAGGGCAATGCACAGGTGTGACTGTCCGAAGCGTTTGCCTACAAGTGGCCTTTATCCCAGCAATGAGCTCAAAATCACGGTCTCCATTACATGAATGATAGAAGCAAGTCATCGTACAGTTTTAATGGACAGCTAATATATTTAATACTACAGCTAACACTTTCTTGCATTATTATGCAGTTAAGTATTTAGTCTTACATTGTGCAATCCATGAAAACAGGAATCATGCATTTTATTTATCTCCCTATATCCAGCATCTGTTTCACTATCAATGCACACAAACTATGAGCTGATGAAGCTGATGAATGAAAGGTGGAGCTAGAGGCAGGACCCCTTGTGTACAACCACTCTGCATTATGGCCTGTCTTCCTCAGTGTCTTCCTTTGGGGTAACACGAAGGCAAACATCGATTGTGAGCAGAAAGGAAAATAAGCACTACAGAGAAAGTTTTAAATTCCCAGAATTGATATAACAAGATGAAAAAAACATCGAAAGCACGTGTGATACAAACTCAAATGACACAAAAAGAAAGCTTCCAGATTCAAGTTCTCTCCATTAAAGCCAATGAAACAGAATAATATTAAAGAGGGAGCAATAAAATTCATGAAATGGAAACTAAAGCATTAGTCACTTGGCAAAATTTGTTCATAATTGATGAGAAAGTGTATTTAGTTTCTAAGTTCATTTATACAAATACTGTTCTCCTGATATGAAAATAACCCTTGGATTCTTTCTTAATATGGGAAGGAAAAATGTACCCATCATCTATGTGTGTGCTATTCAGAACTCAGGCTATTTTTTAATGGGAATAAGCCATCAAATTTCAGCCTCATTATTTTGAAAAAGTAGTCCCCATAAAGTATATTTAGCATCATTATTTACAATAAAAAGCAGAGCTGTAGTTGTAGTCTCACTAGCCAGGAGTAAAATGGTGTTCACTTATCAACAAAACTATCTTTGTTCGCAGGAAGGTTGAAATTATTATCCACTTAGGACTACTTTGCATTGGTCTTGAGAAATTAAAGCAACTGCTCCAACTGAATATGCCACATAATGTTTGTTTAGCTACATCCTATGCAGAGTGCTAACTTTTAGAAACAAATCTCCCATTTATCATCTAAGAACAGAAGGTTTTTAAAACCTGGTATTATCGGTTACGAGCGATTTTGCAGATCCACACAACCATCCTGATTCTCAGTTTTCTCAGGGTAAAAAATGGGATATTTGCTGATGCATCTTACAGGCGAGCAAAAGGAATAAACACGTTGCAAGGGATTGTAGTAGATACAGCTCGTACACTATACAATTCAATTTTGTTTGAACACGTAATTAATCATCATTCCATTTCATTCCAGGATTCAGGTGTCAATTTTGAAAATAGAAATATATTGTCTTATATTCAGTTGTTAGCAGATTCAGCTTAATAAATGGGGAGTTCAAACTGGGGAATGGTGGTTTGCCCTGTACGTAGCACCAATGACAAATCACAAAGATAGTCGTGGTAAAGATACACTGCTTACTCTATGCCTGAGAGTTTTCTAAACCATTACAAGTAATCTGCACTAACACAATCTCATCTGGATAAGGCTCCAGGTCTGAAGTTACCCAGCACGGCAATAATCACTGGTACCACTGTGTTTGGCATACTCACAGAAATGAGAAACTGAGTCCCCAGCTCTCATTAATTGGACAAAGTGTAGGGAACGGGGAGGGTGGGAGGAATCTCAGCAAACAGTTAACACACACCTTATCCAAAGAGCATTCACCTACCCCAGTTATGTAGCTCTATAAATGATATGTGAGCACACGCCAGCACGAAAAATTTAATAGTTGATGAATCTTGTCTATTCCATTTCAGGATGTTTGACTATTGTAATGTCTTCTTTCCTTCTTTCTTTCTTGCTCTTTTGTTTTCCCCACAGTTGTGAAATCCAGCTTCTTGTTGCTTCTACCTGATATAAATATTAGTTTTCCTTTTTTGGTCAAACTGCATAAGTCAAATAACTGCTCCATATGAAAGCTCATAAGTATTTAAAAAACTGTATCTTGGCTAAGAGTTATTGTCCTCATTTGAACAAAGTAATTTTAAACATCACCTATCTTTAAAGATATTGTATAGAAAACAGGTGTAAAATAAATTTTATATAGATATTTGCCAATTTCTGTCAATGAAACAAAATTCATTTATCATGCATCTATTAATTTGAGGAAATCTGCAATCTTCTTAATGAATCACCCTCCTGTGACCACATGTACTCATGATGTACATCTGCCGTGCTCTGAGGGGCAGGCAATTAGCACGTTGAAGGTTCCCATAGTAAGGGAAGTCTCAATTAATGTTTAAATCTCAATATTTTTTGTCTAACCAGCCACTTTCCCTCATTAGGGCGATCTTAAACCAAAAGGGAAAGAGTAAAGATCTAGATGCTGACCTGGCATGAGGACTTCCTCCTTTTCTGACATCCCAGAGTTTCTAAAACCATCCCAGCCAGGGCAGGAGTGGAACCCTCTGTGCCCTGCCTCAGACACTCAATTACTAAGATCTCAAATATCATATGTAGAATACAGTATTTCTATTTATTTTATTTCTTTATAGGAAGCTGTGATTCCAGCAGAAAAAGTCCTCAGGCTTTAGCAGAGAAAACTCTAAAGCAATTAGCTGGCAGTGAAAAAAAATATATATATATATTTTATTGTGGCATCCTGGTGCACACCTGTAATCACAGTTACTCAGGAGGCTGAAGCAGGAGGATCAAACGCTGAAGGCCAGCCTGGGCCACTTAGCGACATCCTTCTCAAAATTCATAATTTAAATGGTCTGGGGATGTAGCTCAGTACAAGGCCTTGCATTTAATCTTTAGCATGGTAACAACAAAACAAAAAATTACAGAGCGCGGTGACTACAGATAATAACTGAAAATTTAGAAGAAAGGTTTTTGAATGTTTTCACCACAAACAAAAATGTTTGAGAAAACAGCTATGTGTATGCTGATTTACATATTATATAATGTATATGTACACTGAAACATTACAAGGTACCACATAAATACAATTTCCCCATAAATATATGCATTTTTATGTTTTATGTATCCATTAAAAATAAATTTTAAAATACATTATATAATATTATCACTGACATCTAACCTGTCTCTAGGAACAATTGTCGGATACCTAACCAAAAATGAGCTTTTCTGATTATGTGGAATACTCCTGCTATCAATTTGTGTGTGACAGTATCTGTATTTGGTAACAGACCCTGTAACATCAGGATTCTGCATCATAGCCAAGAGGTTTCTCGACAGTGAAATTCAGAAGCACAGCAAACCAAGGAGAACGAATTCTTTTTTCATCCATATAGAAGCTGTGCAGTATCTCCTCCTAGGACCCGGACGCCCGCTGAGCAGCAGAGACAGACAGCCTCCTCGCTGGGGAGATGGCGCATAGGGACAGAGAGGAAAGTAGGGTCCAGGTGATGACTATGTGAGGGCTACTGCGTCAGAGAGAATCCCAGATTAGGTGCTACAGGGGGACAAAGGATGCAGACGTGCTGTGGGAGAAAAGAGCCTCCGGCCAGGGCTACAGAGAAGGGAACAGCCGAGCCAAACCATGAAGGAAAACAAAGCATATGAAGCGCAGTCACACCCAAGTCTAATTGGGGAAGCAAGAAACACCGTATTAATGAAGAAGGGTTGCACTGGATAAACTATGAACACTGTGAGAGCATATGTAATAAGAAGCTACATGCAAGAAGGAAATATTTGCTTTTTGAACAAAGCAGAGCCTTGAACAGTCAAAGACAGAAAAGAAGTTAGGACTCCTTTAACTCTCCCACATTGCTCCCAGTTACCTCCCTGCACGATACTTTAAACAAGGCATTAGCTATTAAAAACCCACATGTCACTCCAACCCATCAGTTACACAAGGAGAGGTCAAGTATATTTTGTTCTCTGTTGTATCACCACCATTACTAGCACGGTGCTTGTCACAGAGCACACATTTAGTCAATATTGCTAAACAGTGAAAGGATTAAATTGATAAATGTAGTTCCTGAAGACACTAAAAGGTGCGAAGCATTCTATAACACTCATAAATTAGGGAAGTGGTCATGCTGATCAAAAATACAATTGAGGGGAGGGAGGCAACAGGAATTAAGATGGGATAAATCACAGGACGAGAAAAGAGTACAGCAGACTGAGCAACGACTGGACCTACTACTGTTGAAATTTTTGAACAGGAAACTGCCATAATGAGAAAGGTACATTAAAGGATTCGTAGGGCCGCATGTCATATGATTTACAGGGCAGTGTCTAGAGTCAGCTGAATAGAAAGCAGCTGATGAATTAATCATTGCAACTAGAACGGGATGAAGCCCTGTTCTAAAGTGTTAAACGGTCATGGGGAGAGAGGGAAAAAAAAAGAAATTATTTCTGAATAGGATGACATAGACTCGAAGTGATAAGCAAGACCAATTCTGTAATTTGTTGAGTCCAATGTAAAATGAAAATCCACGATCTCTTGTTTAAAAATTATGAACGTTTTAAAGATGATGAGAGAGACAGCAAGAAAGCAAACAAAGGGCCCTCTAAGCATAGGAGCCTGTGTATCAGCACAGGCGCACACCAGAACACTGACACTCTGGCAAGAGCCTCAAATTGGGGAAGGAAAGAAAGACAAGAATGAAGTGAGGAAGAGAATCAGAAAAGGGTTACAGATTTTATTTGACCCCATACTCAAGTTGTATGACACAGAGGAACACAGATTTAAAATGATCTTAAATTGTGTAGTCTCCCCTACCTTTCAGTTTCCACCAGTACAGAATTTCAGGTGGTTATTACTATCTTCAGTGCACATGAGTCGCTATTAATTTATTGTTTTTTTTAGGTGAGGGAACTGCACAATACATTTGAACTAATGTATCAGTAAGGCTACTCAGCTAGAAAACATCGGCCTCCATCTTTCTCTAAATATCAGGACATATAATTTGAAGTTATATAAATACAAAAATGGTGCAAAGAAGTATCCCACTATTCTACTGAAGACTGCTCAGTTCAGAACCACTGTGGCTCTATACTGAGAAGTGGGTAGGAGAGAAAAAATCAGAAGACTACCAGAGTTTATCAAGATGAGGAGTTTAACTCAAATGTTTAGGTGTTTGGAGATGTCTCATATAAAGGAGAATAAAAAGAACTGATAATACTTTAACAAAGGAAAATGAAAGCTGGACATAGTGGCACATGCCTGTAATCCCAGCACTCACAAGGCCAAGGCAGGAGGACTGCTACAAGTTCGAGGCCAGCCTGGACTACAAAATGAGTTGAAGGGCAGCCTGGACTGCATACCAAGACTCTGTCTCAAAAAACAAAACAAAAGAACTCAAAAATGTAAAGAAAAAAAAAAAGGGAAGAAATGAAGACCACCCGGAACAAATAACAAGTTTGAGCTACCCTTGGAAGTATCATGAAAGAAGAGGGACAATAGAGGAAAGAAAATTGTATTTCTCTCTCAAGAAATCTTTACAACAATAAGATATTAAAAAAAAATAGTGTGCTCATAGAGCCTTCTCATCTGGGTAGAGAAAAATTATGAACAACTTTGGAATAGACCCCCTAATGGATTCCCCTTTGAAATAGATCCAGTCCACTTACTATTAGTATCTCAACCCTTCATTATTTTTCAGTTAACTCTGTGAATAGTAGAAAAATTAGAATAGCACAACTCATTCCTGTCTATGGAAATACAAATTAGCTGTGTCCAATTGCTTACTGCCTTGTGATTTTTTTAACTATTTACAAATTATTCTAACATTCTAGATTTGTCTATATTGAATAGACCTTTGAATAATCATTTGAGCTCATTGTCCTACCTTACAGATTCCCTCATAAATTAAGGAGCTAAATAAAACCACTGAAATGTACTTCTAGCTTTTATTTGTATAGGAATCCAGATTTTTGCCTATTTAAAAAATTATCCTTTAATGTCTGAAAATAGGCAATTAAAGCCAATCCCTGAAACACCTGTCAGGGACATTTTGGAAGAGATTCCTGTGTTTTCGGCAGACCAGACAGGAATACCCTCAAAGGCACCTTGGAGATGTTCAAGGGGACCTTCCTACTCCAAAAATGTGCAATATATGAAGAGACAGAAGTGACATAAAGAATATATTTCTTCTGATTTGAGTGATTTGGCAACTGCAAATGCCACTGAAAGGCAGTACAAATAGAGTCCTACGGTGCTGGATTGAACGTTATCTAATAAGTGAATTCAGACTTAGGTCAAATGACTCTAAGGAGACAGAGGGACAACTGTGGGAAAATACACATAAGTCAGAGACATGGGGCTGATTTTCTGCAAAAAGAATAAGGCTAGACATCTGATTTGGAAGCCACTAAAGTAGAGGGCATCTTTGAAACTATAACCTTAAGGATGCCAAGACAAAGGAGGTGAGGGGGAAGTAATTAAGTAAAACTCTCTGTATTGGTAAAATTCAAAGAATGGGGCTATTGTTGGGAAAAAAATAGTTTATTTTTTGACATGAGTGATCACTTTGGATACGGTTTGAGTATTCCTCCAAATTCTTTTGTTAAAGGCTCAGTCCCACGGTGGTGATATTAGGAGGTGGTGCAACATGTAATTAAGAGTTCAGTCCCAGTGGAAGGTCCTTGGTCAGTAGGATTGCTGCCTTCAGAAGAAACACTAGTCTCTTGGGTGAATTCATAAGAGTAAGTGTGTAGGAAAGTCTGAACCTGGCTCCTCTCCACTGTCCATCTTCCCAGTGCAAGCTCTCATCACTTGGTCTCATAGGAGCTCCCACCATCACCATCTGCCAAGAGGAGCTGCAGCCAAGGAGCCCTCACCACAGTCTGCACTCTGCTGTTTGAACCTTCAGCCTCCAAAACTGTTTTCTAAATAAGTTAGCCTATGTCCGGTGCTTCGTAATAGTTATAAAAAACTGACTAATATACTACCCTAAAAGGAACTGACAGCCTTTCTCATTTTTTGCTCATTAGTTTTTATTAGAAAGAAGACTGTTTGGATGGAGTTTTTATAGCCCTAGATAGTACTATCAGGATTGATAAACACAACGAGCCACAAAGAAGAACTTAAACAGGTATTCTGGCTTCTTTTCAATAGAGTGCTCACTAGTTCTGTTCACAGTTCCCAGTTTGGTTGTTGAATTCCCAAAGTCAACCTCGCTGCTGAATTCAACCCCATTATAAGGCACACACTTATATCAAGATTGCAACTTCAACCTTCTACCTTGATAAAGGTGTAAACACAACTCTAGCAAAACATACATGTGGGCTCAAGTACTAGTTGTCATTTCTGTACAGAGGCATTTCAGGAAGAGCTCGTGTCACAGAGTGAAGGGACTGAAAGAGCCGGCTATCAGAGAAGTTGAGTTCTTTGGTTTTTAAAGTGGGGAAGGAAGATGTAATAATTCACGATTAGGGTGCTTCTTATGTTAGTTCCTCTTTAAAAAGACATGTCATGTTTGTGAGAGACATCTGCTGAAATGAGACTCATAGTAAGAAAAGGTCATGAGGTTATTGAGATTGCCCTATCAGCACCTGCCAAGAGTTTGAATTAATGAGGTCAAATAGCTGTCCAACTCCCCTTTACTCCATCTAAAACTCTACATTGCACATATTCATTTTAAAAATAGAATATTTTTTGCAGTTCTTTTTTAATAAAAATAATCAGCCATTCCAGGGCAGGGAACATAATGTCTGAAGAAACACAAGACTGTAAAATCGAGAATGGACTTAATTCATGCTGCCATTCTGGGCTGAAGGCCCAAGCTGTTTAACTTTATCGTAAAATGTTAAAATTGTAAAATGTGATCCACTTATTATCTCTCAAAGGACAAAAATACAGGGGAGGCTCCAGGTGGTTTGTGGTCTGGGCGCTGCGCTTGTAGGCTGACCACCTGTCAGGGGCCCGTCTCTTTCTCAGCCTTCATTAGAATTCTCCAACTCAAGGGTTGCTGTACACAACACTCCTGGCGTTCTGGTCTCTGGGCCAGGCACAAACTTGGCTAACCTCGTCCTTGTGGAATGGCTCATTATGTCTCCAGCTGCTATCTGTTAGCACTGCAGATTTTGCACCAAAGCCCGTGTCATGTCCTCTTTCCCATTCGCCTTTCTGCTGCTCTACAAAACACTCTAACCAACTGTTGAGATTTTCGTGTCTTGTCTGAGAGGATATTTTCTTGCCATGCAGAGAGACACATGCCTTTAAGAGGAGCTATGCTAAGACCTGAGGCAGGGTGATTTGTCCTCTTCTCCTAGTCACAGGGATTTCAAAATTCTAGTTCCACGGCAGCCCTAAACCCATGTCAACAGAAACAGAAATAGGGCAAAGAATTCTCTTAACTGAGTGAGCCACTGCTGGAAATATTCTCTTCAGTTGAGCCATTGTTGTTTCTGGCGGTCTAAAGGTACAATAGGAAGAATTTATACTCCAAGTAAGTCTGAAGAACCTATGCCCTAGGGGTCGTCTTGCTTAGTACAGCATGGGACCTACAACTGTGTACTCTTTTTTGTGTACTCCTTGTGAAATGAGGCTTCGGAGATAGATTGAAGGAAAATGACACAGGTCACTCGAAAGACATGTTAGGAAATTTTCTGCAATCTGAAGTCGCTCCAATAGGAACGATGTGAACAAAGAAAGATGATACTTCTTCTGTGATCAAAGTTGAATTCCTCAAAGCTACAACACAGGCTGGGATGTTATTACACCAAATTAGACATGTCAAAATAAACAAATCAATATTTTAATAATGAGCTGTCAGGCAAAGCTGAAAAACAGTTCAACTAACAATAAATAACAAACAAGGAACAGTAGCATAATATGATTGAAAGCTTTGCCTTGGGAAACATCGGCTCAATTGCTGCATGACACTGAGCAAGTTTTAGTCCACATTAGCACATTAGAGCATCGACCTTGCAGATGGTGAGTGGACTATATAAGTTGCAACATACATACAGTATCACTTCATATAGCGTGAGGTGTCAGTATATGCAAAACACCATTAAATATCACCATAGGGAAGAAAGGAAGAGAGAACGGAAGAAGAAAGGAAGGAGAAAGAAGGGTATGATACTGAAATAAATAAGTAAAGAACTGAATATGGGTGAATACTTAATTTTATCTCAGAAAATATACTGCTAAAGCATAAAAATAATGGAAGCAATTGTAAGAGACAAAAAAAAAACCTCAATAGATGTATTTGCATACAAATTTAAAATTTCTATACAAGAAAACCAACTTAAAAACAACTGTTGGTACTACTTATTTGGAGAAATAAAAGGATAGTAATTAGAAAAAGAGGCAGCATCATCTCTTCTCTCATGAGACTTAGTGCTGAATTAGAAACTGGGATGACATTCACAGAAGATAAGGAGTAAAAAATATTATAGGTATGAAAGAATGTGAAGAAATAGCTAAGTATATTAGGTGATTGGATATTGGCTCAGAACCTACACTGGTGGGAACAATACTAGGTGGCTCCCCAGGGTTGGACCATCACATGGTGGCCCCATGCTAGGACAGGGATACCTGTAGTTTCCTTGATCTGACCCATGTATGTTGCACAGGATTCTTTCCTTTTCCCAAATAGCTAGATTAGTGAGGTTCCAGCATGGTCTTCTATCTGGAGCTCTTCTTCCTGTTCTGGTCATAGGTTGTTGGCCACATTTTAGGGATGCTAAAGTTGTACCAAAGACAATCATACATTTTCTGAAGATTTGAGCTTGACAATGCCTAAGGTTACAGGCCTTTTATTACACTCACTCTTTATCTCACACAGAGATTATATTATATTAGATCATGAATATACATTCCAAATATCTTTAGGGAAAGATAACATTTCTAACAGGTAGACTGTTTTCACTAATACAGTTTAAAATTCTTCAAGGAACTTTTTAACTACAACATACGTCGTGCTTTTTAATCAATGTTTACTAATTTACAGTATGATCTACATAAGAGGACTACCTCCGTAAATGGATATTAATTTATAGTACTCTGGTTCTTTGCTGAATTATATTTATACCTAAGACTTCATTATGTTCATATTTCCAAGTTCATTTTTGCTCCTCTAGCTCTGACTTATAAAGCAAGCTCACATTTTTAAAAACAGTAAAAATGTTTTTTAAAAATATACATACACTGTGACTCACTTTAATTAAAAAATTTTGTTACCAATAAGATTTAGTTTTAAGAATTCTGCATATTGTGAGGTATAAAGCTTCCCTGGCAACCTACCTGGGTATGTTCAGTGCAAATACAGTTTCAGGATACTGATATGTGTGGTTGTCTTAGTTACTTTACTCTCATTGCTGAGACAAAATACTCAACACTCAAAGTTAGGGGAAGAAAGGTTTACTTAGCTCACAGTTTGTAGAGGTTTCAGTCCACGATCAGCTGGATCCAAGGTAGGGTGGCAGAGCAGACAGGCAGAAGGCAGCAAGGCAAGCAAGAGGGTAAGCAAGGGGGCAATCAGCTTCTTCCTGTGCCTTATATCTTATCCAGGCAGCTAGGATTAGGGCGGTGCTAAACCAATCAGTGTATTGACTTGGTAATCACATGCCCTTAATCCCAGCATCACACACTCTAGATCCAGCCACCTCTTATCACATGAGGCTTTGGGGGGACACAAACCATAACAATTACCATGAACTTGCCACCAGGTGATATGTTTCCTGAGCTCACCTGTCAAATCTAAGACATCAGTTTGATCATGAACAGTCATAGGAGTGTTCCATGATATGAAGATTGCTCCAATAACGATGAGCAGCAATGGACGAAACCACAAGCATTTAGAAATGTAGACTAGGGTTGTAGGTAGAGGGCTCCATGTTAGTCTTGCTCAATATTAGATGCTATTATCATGCCCTATGAAAGTGTAAACAATATTGACATTCTGGTCACAAGCCAGATTTGAGAAGCACACACACTTTGTAATACAAAAAGGTCAGTTGGAGGAGGTAAATTCTATAGATTTTAAAACACAGAAATTAACTATCACTCACAGATGGCTTTGGAATGAAATACATGCCAAAAGCCATGCGAGAGTCTCTTTGACTGAAAGGAAGCTACAGGAGAAATGCATATAGGAACAAGATATTTTAAACACCATCACTATGGTCACTACAATAATACTTCATTCCCTACTGGGATTCCCATTTACTTTGTACTTTAGAAAGAAGGTGCTCACTCTTTTCTTTCCTGTAAGTCACATGGCATGAGAATATGGAGCTTTGGGGGAATTCAGACGGCATGAGGACAGTTTGAGGTTTGGGGAAATGAAGGGATGCTTCTTGTCGTCTTCCTCAGAGTAACTATAAATGCCATCCTCTAGAAGTCCTTTCCCTACTCCCAATTCGCCCCTGGAGCACACTGCCACTGGAGCCTCACTGGCAGAGTCATTTGATATGCCCTGCTCTGCAATGAGTTGGCTGCCACCATGATGACCACTCCATAAATACATAATGAAATGAGCACTGTCTCCTCCATCCCCAGCCAGACTAGTTGCCTCCCAGCCAAGAGAATGTCCTGGAGGAAACTGTCCAGACGGAGTGTCTTCCGCAAAGTTCGAGTTAATAAAGTTTCAAACTAATGACTTTTTTTGCACACAGTCTCAGGAGCACGACATTAGCGAGGATGCCTGCTTTAATTTACCGTGCTCCTAATGAAACACTCATCAGCCGTGTCCTTCAGGGAGTATCATGTTTGAGACCACTTTGCCAAGTGGGAAACTCAAGTAAAATGAAAGTCGAAATTCAGTCAAAACATTTCTTTTTGGTAATGCAGAAATTAAAGTCTACTTTTTCTGGTTAAGTGAGCACACTGACTATTTTAATATTCATGAATGGCAACTTCTAAGAGCTTAGTTCTCCATTAAAAATACAACTCAATGTCATAGTTCATCTGTGTTTTACCAAATAACATATTTAGTTGACTGTCATAGAAACAGACTGGCTACTTTAAATAGAAAAGATATCAGTTGGGAGACTTTCATATCTTTGTAAATAAGAACTACGCAGTTCTGAGTCTCGGTCGCACAAATCATACAACAAAGTTATCAGAATGTCACTGCTGGAACAAATGAACTCCAAATATAGTTTCCTCACTCCTCCTGGTGACGAGTTGACTGCAGCAACTTTAAATTCTCCTAGATTCAAGGTCAGCAGGAAGACAACTTGCTGTTTTCCTGACAACATCAATGTTCATTTCACTGGATGCCATCAGCTCTCTCAGTCCAGTTCCTCCAACTAAAGCAATTGCAATGATTAGAGGACTCGATATTTTTATTGGCCTGGTCTCAATTCTTTGATTGTTTTTGAGGAGGGACAGAATCATCTGAAAATCAAAGTCTAAGAGTTAAGAAGTGATGATTCTCTAGAAGAAATTATCCAAGTACCACCACAAAAAAAAAAAAAGGATGCCAGAAAGTAAAAAATGAATGTGTACCACAGTTTTCACAAGATTTAGAGGTAGAAATACAAGTAGTTTCCACAAAGGTTTAGAGGTAGAAATTAAGAGATAATGAAAGGCAGATAAACATGAAAAGATGTTCAGCATAATATGCCATTAAAGAATTACAAATTAAAGGGAAAATGAGATACCACTACACAGCAATTAGAATGGCCAAAATCCAAAACGCTGACAGCACCAGATGCTGGCGAGGATCTGGATGCACAGAAACTCATACTCATCGCTAGTGGGCATGGAAAATGAGAAAGACATTTTTCCAGGTAGTTTGGCAGTTTCTTGCAAAAATAAACATACTCTTCACATATGATCCAGTGAATTACAAACTTATATCTACACAAAAACCTGTACATGGGTGTTTATAATGGCTGCATTTGTAATTGCCAGAAACTTGGAGACAAGCAAGATGTCCTTTATCAGTGAATGGACATATTACAGCACATCCAGACAGTGGAATGTTATTCAGCATATTATACAGCATTATAGAGAAATGATCTATCAAGCCAGGAAGAGACAGAATCTTCAGATGCATATAAAAGAGAGAACGAAGCCAATCTGAAAAGACAATATGCTACATGAGACAATACGTGACACACAGAGAAAGGCAAAAGTGATGGAGACAAATTAACAGAATGTGAGGAATGAACAGGTGAAGCACAAAAAACTTTTAGGTCGGCGAAACTATTCTTTATGATACTACAACGGTGGAAGGACGTCATTAGGTACAACGCCAAGACTGCACTCTGATATAAATTTTGTGACAGTGCGGAGTAACTCTAACAAATGTACCACTGTTCTGGAGGATATTAATAATGGGGCATTATGATAAGGTGCGATGAAAATATTTAGTGAATGTTCAAATTAAAAAACAAATTATTACAGTAAAAACATATTGCCATCGATTCCTCTCTAAATACTCTGCCTCACAATAACATACTTGTCCCGTTGTTCTTGCCACTTTCTGAAGCAGTTCTGGAGCTGTTCTTTCATGAGGGTCTCTAGGAATTATGTTCAAAATACAGTGAATACTGCTGACAAGTGCCATCCAGCAGAAGGCAGGCTGGTAGAAACACGGCATGTCCTGATCCACCTTATTCTCTGGGTCTGGCACATGACACTTACGGCTCTTCCCAGGAGTCAAAATGACCATGAAAGGTAAACAATCGGAATCAATTCAAGACATCAAGGCTGTCACGACAGTGCAGCTAAAGCCACTCACCAAACAGGACTTCCGAAGTCCCTTCAGAAAACAGCAAGGACAAGGGGAGACATGTTTTCAAACAAGAAGAAGTATTTTGAAGTGATTAACAGAACTATCTTTTAATAATTGTTCATATTTATATATTAATATTTAACAATATTTTTAAAAATGTAAATATTCACTATATTTCAATCATATGCATGTGTGAAAGTAGAGAGCTACTTTGCATGTGCCTTTTGCATAATTTTTTTGTGCACTTAAAACTCCTTTAGAAGATTGCCCATTTTTTGAAAAGATAAGGAAGGTCCCAAAGCCATTTTTTAATATCTTTTTTTAGTTGGCTAAAAGCACAAGACTGAGAGAATGGGCTCAGATAAACTAGACCCAGAAGCTTTACTTTCAACAAAATGCTAACCTGTTCAAGTATATGTCCGCATAGAGCAGGGTTTAGAGGTATTAATTTCCCCTTCTCTCCATCCTCTCTCTATTGTGCCACTGGAATAACAGCTTCTGATTCACAGCATTTCTTTCAAGCCTACAAGTACAGCGAAAGTAAAGTAGTATTAGGAGCTCTCGATTCCAAATAACTCTTTCAAATCGAATATAACTCTAAATAGATTTTTGGTTTTGAGTAAGGGGATATGTAGCTCAGTGAAAGTATTTAAGATTGCTTTGGATCAGTATTTCAATTTCTACTTAATTCTTCCTATCTCTCCCTCTCAACTCATTTTTCCTTCCAGAAATAAGAAAGAAAGGATGAAAATAATGTCTGATGCAGGTTTTGAGTATGAGACAATTTTAGGCTTTGAAAGCTAATCCACTTACGGAACAAAAAGAGTCTTAAGTGAAATTGAACAAGAACAGAGAGAGTAATAACACTTAACACTAATGTGAAAGTAATGAATATTCAGTGGAAGAAATTTAGCTCCAATTACTGGAAAAAAAATTGCTCCTCTTCTCTGTTCATAGATATATCTTTGTTTATGTGACAGATTTATTCGTGATTCAAGTATACCAAATGCTGGTTAACAACATTCACTCTCTGAATTTTCTGTTCAAAGTGAACCCATTTTTTCATGTAGCTACTTCTTCTGTAATGGCCAAGGATTTTATTGTGTGGTTGTTTTCTTTCTTGATTTTCTGGCTGTTGCATATTCCTCCTTGCACTTGCCAAGTTCTCCCAGAAAAAGCACCTTTGTTTCTTTCTTTCACCAACATTTACTGGGTATCTAATGTGAACACTGCTAAGACATAAAGATGATTAAGATATGGGCCTTAAAGGACCAGAAATAGAGTTAAATACAGTTAACGTTAAAAAAGTTCCCTCACTGGAGCAGTAACACTGCCAGAGCAGCCCACTGAATATTCATAGGTCACCCCCGTCCCCCTTCACAGTCAGGCTAGGTCATGCAACTAATTCTCACTTCCAAGCTAGGAGTGGAAGTCAGTTGTGTCACTTCCGTGCCAAAGTACTTAATTGCTGGTGTAGGACTTTCTGGTGAATTCTCATCTAGATAACTGAAGAGCCGCATGTTCTAGATTGTACGGTTCTGAAATGGCACAGAAGTGATCGGGTCATAATGTGGGATGCGGCTCCCTGCTAAGCAGCACTGGATACGGGCCATGAATGAAAAATAGACATGAAGCCTTAAGGAATTAAAACTTCGGGGTTCAATTCAGGGTGCTGCATGGCCTGTCCTACTCTGAGTAATACACTGGTAACATGGGTTAAGGTAATAATGACACCATTTACGCATTTCTTACTGTGGGTCCAGAACTACTTTAAGTATTTAACGTGTATCACCTCGTGTTATCCCCACAACAAGCTAAAGAAGTAAGTACTATTATTATTTTCGTGTTATCCCCACAACAAGCTAAAGAAGTAAGTACTATTATTATTTTCGTGTTATCCCCACAACAAGCTAAAGAAGTAAGTACTATTATTATTCTCATTTTATAGATGAGTGAATTGAGGCACAGGCAGGCAGTCAACTTGCCTATGAATATATAACTAAAAATGTTAGTGCTGAGAATTAAACCCAGACCTGGATGCACAGCTCATGACCTTAAGAACTATGCAATTTTCAAAACAAGAAGTGTAGGCAATTGTACAATGGAAGTATGCTCTCTCAAGTTACAGTGAGATATGAAATACTACTATTTAGAATATGAGTATCATCTCTTCTCTTCAGAAATATCTGTCGACAACCTACGGTGTGTGGGCCTATATGCTCAGGGATGCATCTCATTTCTTTACAGGGTGGCAGAAAACTGAGGACCCTCAAAAACCTACAGGAAATGGGACAGAGTGGCTTCCTGGGGCCACCAGGAAACTGTTTTCTACTTCAACTACTGCTGAAGTTTAGAGGTCGTGCCAGAGGTGTGGCCTAATAAGTGCTCAAATATATAATTTTAATTCCAACATAGCTAGAGTTTGTTCTTTGGGACTACTCACACATTATTTCATGGTCCAACTCTCCTAATAGTCCAGCTATCATTCTCTGCTTGTTGTGTAATACAACAATCTATACGTCATAGAGTTTCTAAGGGATATAGCTTGCTTTTGTCATTATATAAATCAATATCATTATGTTAATTCAGTTAATATTTAAATTTTGCCATTTCACACTAAAATCTTCCAAGTGTTTATAATGATTCTGATGGGCAACTACTTAAGTAAATAATAATTGTGTTTCCAAAGCAATTTTATTAATGTTTCTTATAATATGTGAGTATCTAAATTGATGTATTCCAAGAAGTATATTGACCCAGTAAATGGTGGCAACTGTTAAAATTGCATTTTCATTTTTGCTGCTGTTTTTAGGAATTGTTCTTCATGTCCTAGAACAAAGATCATCTCTTTGTGTGCCTGGAGTGGTGCTAAAATCTTAGTTATGTCAAACTGTGTGCTCTGTTTTGAAATCCCCCAAAGTCTCATCCATCTCTCTGAGAAGAAAAAAAAAAAAAAAGAACAAAGAAAGAAAGAAGAGAAAACAAAGCTTGCCTCCATCTCTACCTGGCTTTGAGTCAGGGAAGGAAGGAGAAATAAGCTTTTGTTACTGCTGCTATCATAACCCTGAAGTAGTCTCCTAGAAAGGTGGCCCCCGATCACGGATGATCATTTGTTTGCTTAGCACAGACCACATCTGCGCTCTTGATAGAACCTTACTTACAAGGACAGTAAAGTACCGCTGCAGGCCCCGAGCGTGGAGCCAGGAGCTGGGAAAGGACCAAGCTACTGTGAAGAAGACATAGAGATGGAATGTGTTCCAGATGGAAGATTCAGAGGTAAGAATGACGGCTGAGGAGATGGAGAGACATGGCAGGGGAGAGGCTACTCGCCACAAGAGCTTTGCGGGGCTGGCTCTGAGGGCTGTCTGAAGGAGTTCTCCAAGCGAGTGATGAGATGGAATGGACGTAAACCATCCAGCCTACAAGACCTCTGACAAAACACTGCACATGGGTGTGTCTGTACAACCTTCTAGAAGGAAGTACCTACAGCAGAGTCAGTATGGGTGAATCCAGGCTTCCCCTGGGTAAGCTCAGATGAGAGACACGTCAACAAACCTTGTCACCAAAGGGCACTTCCTTGCAGACACCAGACTTTCCCAGGGACATTAAGAAAAGCTTCATTTTGATTGGTCCTTGGAATGACCACATGTCCCTTGGGACACTGTCAGAGTCTACTGTATTGATCCAATGACAATTAACCACCTCATAGTAGACCAGCAATGATCAAATCTAAAGAATTTAGGGGATTTTCTAAGAAGATCCAGTCCAAAATCCAAGACCCCCAGTGTCACTTTTACACTACTATGTCTTTCAGAAGAAAGGAAATGAATTTAATTCTATGTGATAAGAAAAAAAATAAAATGACTGATATGATTAATGGAAAAACAGGTAGTTAGCTTAAAAAGAAAGAAAAAACACAAAACGAAAGGAAAAAAGTATCTTAACTCAGGGTAGCAATAAATAATTATAAATAATTATACAATGTTGATTCAATTGTAGAGTTAATTACTTCTGTATGTCTGAAAATTTGCAAAGTTTGAAGTATCACTAGTAGGCATGCCACTGATTTATGGATTAAGAAGCACCTATGACCATTAAGTAAAGGGAGAGGATAAACTATGTTCTAAGTACTTAGTATACACAAAGACTGTGTAAGACTTAATGTATACTCATTTTGGCATGGAAGATTCTGAGTCTCAGGGACTCAGGGCAGTTTACTTGCCAAAGCCATAAAAGTTACATATTTTACATGTATACAATGTACCAATACATGTTCTTGGCTAAAAAAAAAAAAGTGACAGAGACCACCTAAGTCCTAAAATATCAATGTTGCAATATTCATATGTCAATTTATATTCAGATGGTAAATTTCCTGTTAATAAATTAAATATTACTAATATCACTATTATTCAAGAGTTTTGAACTTGAAATCTGTACCAGGCATTATCCAAGATTAGGGTCAGAAAACTTTTTCTGTAAATTGCCAGCGAATAAATATTCTAACCTTTGTAGATTATACTGTCTCTTTTGCAACACTCGCCTCTTCAGTTGTGGTACGAAAGCACCCATAAAAGATATGTAAAACGATGAGAGAGGCTGTGTGCCAATAAAACTTTATTCACAAACCAGATGAGCAGCAAGCCACACTTAGCCCGAAGTTCATTAAACCTCTGATAGATGAGGGACATTTGGTGAGAAAGTCAGCTCATTAATACATCACAGAGCCCCTCTGATTCTAAAGGCGCAGTGTTCTTTTACCTGCTTTATTTAGATAATGCCTCTCCACCAAAACACAAGTCTGAAATATTTTAGTTAAAAAGGTTTGAGAAGGCAAATTCAGTATTAGCAAGATCCACACATCTGGAACCTGGTTCTTCTTTCATTCACACATCAGCAGGATCTCCTGACTCATCCAAATTATGGATTTTCACTTGCACACCATTTCTTCCTCCAGTTTCCAATTCCAAGTGCAAATAGCCCCCTCGCTGATTCCTTATTACACAGAGCAACCTTATGTCTCCTGGCAGAAACAGTAGATTATGGTTATTAGAATTCCCCTCGGCGAGCATCTCAGAACATATCAGAACTTATGAAATTGGTGTATTTGACTAACTACATCGTCCCTGCAGCCCTCTGCCCGAATTATTATTTCACTCCCCACATTCTTGAAGTCTTGATTTCAGCCTTCTCATTTCACTTGGATCCTATGTGAGGATGGGAGCTCCCTGGGGGATGTTCTAGTACCTTTTTTGCCCTGCTTTGAATACTCATTGCTCTCTGTTCACATATTTATAAATATATATATATATAATATATACAAAATATATTGAAATTAAATACATTTTAAAAAATTATTTTCCAGTTCTACACCACTTTTTACTTATGTATCCTTTCTAATCTTAGAAAGGTAATCAATAACCAAGAGGATATTTTAAAATGTAGTTTTAAAATATAAGTTACAATAATCATGATTTATTATTTCTAGTACTGTAATTTCAAAAATTTCTTAAAGCAATTACTTTTCAATTTCATCAGTTCACCCAGGAAAAATGCAAATAATAGCAATAATAAGAGAGAAGAACTGGTAATAGCTACCATCTGTTAAATACTTTATAGGTGTCACCGACTGTATTGACTACCATAAATATGGTGTCATTTTATACACAAACATATAATCAGGGAAAACTCAACAGCAAAATACAACCACAGTGGGAAGCGAAGGTGGCAGAGCTCTACTAGGCAAAACTGCTGTTAGTTGCTTCCTCTATAAAATAATATCTAAGGTTTGGCTTTTACTCACGAGGTTCCATTTTGAGGTGGGAGTTCAGTAATTCTCTGGAGCAGACTTGCCCTGGCCAAGTTCACTGTTCTGTTAAATTATCTGTGTATCTGCCAAAGGGGAATTGCTCCAGGTGCCAGGAGATTTGAATTCAAGAAGTCAGTATTTTGAGCTAACCTATAAATAGTGGGGTTGGGGGCTTGAAGAAGGCTTGAGGGAGCACTAAGCTATCACTTGATTACAAAGGAGACACAGCCTACTGTTAGATATTTTAAATCAGGCAATCTGGGTAGTATTCAGGAATATACATAATTTGAACAGAAATTTCTAGCGATTCTGTTCACTTGAATGTGAACAGAATGTGACTCTAAATCACATTTTGAGAAGCACTGATCTACATAGAACTGTGTCAAACTGCCTCTCTTTTCATTCCTCTATGCCCTCTTCTAGCTAGGTGCTCCCACTCAGTCTGCTGGGAGTCGTGGCCTGATAATACTAAGGCCTCACTTCCTCCTTAAAGCAGGGAAACAGTACACAAGCTTCTAAACTGAGGCGTGGTATGGGCTAACATCAATTTATGGTGTTCTGTTGTGTTTAATACCGAGACCCTGGATTTAGAACTATCTAAATTTTCACCAGTGCTGCCCAAACTTTTCTTAATTACTGACTTTTAAGAATCATTTATCAGCCATGCCTAGATAGATTCTTGACCTAGTACTGCCAATTAGGATATACATGCCTTCATTACATATTGGTCACCCCGTGACTGTGAGCTATTCATCAGACTTGATACCTGGATAGATTTGGTACCTGAAGAGATTCCTTCTAAATTACCACATGTTCATCCCATTCCTGCCATGAGTACTTGTTTGCATGTTCCTTCCAATATTTATAAAATATACTGTATTTTCTGTCTTGCCTAATCTAATCACTCTTTGCTTACCTATGAGCTAATAGATATTTCCCTTTGGAAACCCCAGAGATTCCAAATCCCACATCACCACCACGAACCTTATCTCCTTTAATTTTTATGTTGCTGAATTGGTCCATTACTCACTAACATCAGAGAAGCAAAGAAACAAGTGGGTTTCATCCTAGAATCTTTATTTTTGTGCTCTGACACCCAAAGAATCACTGACCTATAGTGATTCTCTATTTTTAAAAGCCTCTCCCTCCATCTCGTGCTTGCTGTATGTCCCTTAGTTTGACCCCTGAGCATTTCTCGTGGGCATCCACGTCAGATGCGATCCGATCTTCCTGGTTCCAACGCCCCTCATCTCGATTTCTCCTTAAAGATCCTGCAGCCTGAACAATTTTATAAAATCCAGATCTGACCATGCTGTGCTCTTATTTTCTCCTTAAAACACTTTAATATATACACATTGCCAAAAGAATAAATTTCAATATCTATGTCACTAAAATGCATACATAAAATTTGTAACCTGAACCCTGACGATCGGCCCAAACCAATCTTCATCATGTTCCCTATATATATTTAAATTTTTTTAAGTCAGCCATAATGAGCACCTACAATGTTTTAAAAGTGCTGTTCTGCCTATGGCCTTGGCCAGCTCAAACTACCGTGCTGCTTTTCCTTCATCACTTCATAGATTCTTTGTTCTTTCTCACTCCCCAAACACACTCCCCACCCAGCTCCAAAGTGAATTTTCAAAACATAATCCGATCACACCAATCCTCTGCTTCACATTACATTTATTAAAATTCATATCCCATTCCTTGGTTTATAAGGCTCTTGTCATCTGATTTCTGCCTATTCCCTGCCTTTCTTTAAAATGCCCCACTCACTCAAATCACTCCAACCAAATTGGTTTTCTTTGTGATCCTACTATGAGCCAAGCTCAGTACTTTGTCAGGGACTCTGAGCTTGGAACCACCTCATAGCTTTTCCTCCATGCCCATGTGTGGCTATCAACCACTTCCCACTCTGGTCTCAACTGTCACCTCATCAGAGACTCTGTCCTTGATCACACCATCAAATGTCACCTGGTTGCCTAGTATCTCTGTTTCACCACTGTGTTGCTTTCTTCATGCCATTCTTTAGGATTCATGTTCACTCTTAATTTATCAGTCTACACATACACCATACTACTCCCCCATTCTACTGTAAACTCATCATTTCCTGGCACGAAGCACTATCTCAGTATGCATTTGTTGACTCTCCCAGTGGCTTTCTAGGTGCTCTTCCTTATGCTTGGAGTATCTGCCAGGCTTTGGGTTCTTCTTCAGCATTTGGTTGGGATGATTCTGTTGGAAAATCATCAAACAGTACTGATCACACTCAGCTTTGCCTTTGCTGCTTTGTGCCCTGTGACCCTGTCACAGCATCAAACTGCTTCACAGTATTTTGGACATTCCTAAAACAGAAACTGAGTGAACTAAAGTTTCTCCCTTTATGGTCATATATTTACCTAAATTGATAAGCTTTAAGCTTAAAAAGGAGGAGTATGGATTAGTTAAAATATAATGCTCAATCCACTCTCAGTTTCCTGAACCACTGTTATCAATTGGACGTCTATACCATGAACCCCTCCCCCCAAACTACCCAGAGACTGAGACCTCCCTCAGTCCCTCTCTTATAGGAAAGTTTAACTATGGCCTGCACCAGTCATTATTCCCAACTAATAAGAGATGTCATTTCTGACCCCCTTGCAGTTGGATGCTATAAACATGAGTGCCATTTTGAAAAATCTCAGAGCACATTTTCAAAACTATATCAGTCTGTGTTTCCTTGGATTGAAATTCTAATTAGCCCAAATAAATGAAAGTTTCCCTGTTTTTGACAAAGTTCATTTTATGCTCAGTTGACAGATACAAATTTCATCTTTGCTTTAAGCCAAAAGCCTGCACGGGAACTTCGGAATGTCAAGTGAATACTTTTGCAGTATATGCATATACATGTACAAACATTTACATACATCATCATGTGAAATACATCTTTTTACTCTCTCTGTTTATAAGTAAAAAAAAACTGGAGGCAAGAGAGTAAAGAAGTTTAAATGACCTGCCCATGTTTTCACACCCAATAATTTTGGGAACCAGAATTTTTATTCAGAGTTGCAACATTTCAAACTAGAATACTTAAGCCTGTCAACCCACCTATGTTAAGTAATACCAATACCATGTATACTTTTTTAACAGGATGGATTTTGTTCTTCTAATATCACATATAATATGAACCTTAGCACATCAAATAAAATTTACATCTATTTTCTACTACTAAAATTTTTGAAAGTGAATAGTGAGACTTATTAATCTTTTATTTCCATTTGAAATTTCATATAATGAGTATATTTGAAGTAAACCCAAATTTCAAATGGACTACTGCTGAAAAAAATATAAATTGGATACCATTTGGTGTCAAGAAATCAGGACAGGTTTTGATATTCCTTTTTAGCACACTAAATTTAGACAAATTCAAGCAATTCCTTTGAAAGTCACTGTGGGACAAAGAGATTGAAAGACAAACAGTAAAGAGAAGGAGCTTAGTGGAAACAACTTTTACTTTGATCAATTATTTCAAAAGCCTCAAAGCGGTCAAATTACTTCACCCTAGATCTACAATTGTATTAGAACATTTGCAGTATAAATAGACATTGTAATCTAGTTTGCTTAGCCCAAGTATTATTCTTTTAGCATTTCTAAAGAATGTCAGGGTTTATCTGGGGGCAGAATAGTAAGTTTGTTTAGTGGGCTTGTTGGTGGACTGCTGACGAATGAGGGAAAAAAAAAAAAGAAACAACGAAAACAAAAATAAAAACTGCAGAGATCAGGAAGCCGGGAGACCAGAGTTGACATAAACACCAGCCCTCCAAGGGACAATGCCATCTGGTGTTATGTAGATACACTGGTCAGAAATAACAGACTCTTGCATCCTCATCTGCTCTCCTGCAGTGTTTAGAGTGATGTATCGGAAAAGGCTATCAATATTGCCCAGAGGTAAACGTATTTTTTTGGAGGCTATAAACTCCTCCTCAAAGTAAATGAAGCAAGTGAATGTAAGTTATTTTTATTTGACTCATAAAATTGTGCATATTTATGGATTATCATGTGACTTTTGATAAAGGGACACAATGAATTTTTAAAATGAGTCCTTACTGAAGATCCATGGATGATTCAATCCTGTCCCGTTCCTGTCACATGCAGGAACAAAAGCTTTCAGGGTGTGATCAATATGCCCAGTCTCCAAACACTCTATTTTTAATAGTTTCTTTTCCAATGTTTATAGAGTTTAAAAAGCAACATAGATTAATTTTTCACTTGAAAACAAAGATAGCTATCCATTTCTTACCACAACCAAAAAAAAAAAAAAAAAAAAGAGGGGTGGGGGAATGGCTTTCAATAGATAGAGGCCGAGTCCATCTCCTTCAAGCTCTGTTGTTCTAAAAATGATGGATGACCTGTCTCTTTCTCCTGCTATCATCTCCTTTTTTTTATTAGTACATGTTTGTAGTATGTAATGATTACATTCATTCTGAGGACTTGGTACATGTATACAACATATTTTTGTTCCTCCCCTCCTCCTTCACCTCCCTCTCTCTTCCTTCCCCTGCCACCATCTCTCAGCCAACTGCAAAAGATCTATCTCCTGTGAGCTGTCTTTTATTTTGCTCTTTATTTACACTTTGGGTTTCTCCTATAAGAGAAACCATGTGGTAGTTAACTTGTGTGTTTGATTTACTATCTCTTTGGACAGGGAGATGTGTAAAAAGGATAAGAAATGTCCTAAGCATTGAAACCTGTCCTTTGGACAAGCTTAGGGCGGAGCTGAACAGCCAGAGAGCACTATTTGAAGGGGAGACTGGGGCTGTGTATTCAGATAAGGGAACTCACAAAGAGGCTATTCTTCACCATGGAGGGTTCCTAATTTACAAACAGTGATGATCTGGTGAGTGCAGGTGGTTGAAGCCAGTAGTGCACTAATTCTTCATATTTTATTTTATTCTGTTGCAGTGTTGAAGGTCAGACCCAAGCGCCCCAGCACACTATATATTCAAGGGCTGCGCCACTGACCTACACCCCTGGCCCTATGCTCACCCTGGGACTAAGCACGTCTGGCCAAGCAGATGCTCTGACCACAGCTTCGGGACAAGTGCAGGTTAAGGCAGCTCTGTTGGTGAGATTTATGCGAACCGAGGACAGCAGATACCAGATGTATCAGTTCTCTATTCCTACTGTACAAAGTTACCACAAAGTGAATTGCTTCCAACGCAAATGCGTTACCTTACAAATCTACATGGTGTAAGTCTGAAGCTTCTACGTTTCTTTTTAGAAGTTCTAGTGGACAGTTTTTTCTTTGCCTTTCCCAGCTTTTAGTGGCTGCCAGCACCCTTTGGCGCCTGGCTCCCTTATGTCCTCAAAGCCAGCAATGGTGAATCACTGTCCTCTTGCACCTCCTTACTGCCACCTTGTCCTTGGACTTTCACTTTTTAGAAAAAGTTTTTGATTACAATGGGCCTGTGAAGATAATCCAGTAAAAGCTCCTTATATTAAATTCAGCTATTTAACCAAAATTATTTCTTACTGGTCAGCATAAGATATTCACAGAGCCAAGGGATTAGGATGTGGACACGTTGGGTTGCTTAATTCTGTCCACCACAGAATCAAGGTCTCTGGAACCACTACGTCTGAATTGAACCCCAGGGCCACCTGGGATAAACAAGCTTCGAAGAAGCGGGGCTCAGAGGTGCTTCACACAATGCTTGCACATAGGAGATGTGCAGCTGTGGTTAAAGATAATACGTCCACGTGCCTCAGTTCCTAATTCGTGAAACGCTGCTGACAGTGCCTATATCCAAGGGCTCTCATGAGGAATAAATGAATTAATTTAGGAAACGTGCTTACAACAGCAGAGAGTAAGTGCTTAGAGCTAACCACTCTGATGTCCATCTACTTTTCCAAAACAGAAGGGAAGTCATCAAATACAATAAATGCCTAAAGGCTTCAGAATTGGAAAGGGCAGTCAGCACGCATGCGCAGAGAACTGACACGGCCAGCGATTCCTCACGTGTTGACCACACGAGTTCCCAGGGTGAAAGAGCGGCTGGGAGAGCCTGGATTCCATCACACGGCACCACTCACGAGGGCCTGGAGGGCTCCGAGGATCGGTGGAGTCCGTCCTTCTCGCTGGAAATCCCTGCACTCAGAGAGCGGCCCGCAGACAAGCAGGGTCTGTCTGTCGTTCTGCTGGAGTTCTCAGTCCTTCTGCTCCATGAAGGATGGCACTCAGCTGCCCACAGCGTGCCGCTCAAGCCACTGCCCACGGCGCGACTCCTCTCTCGACAATGCAGCTGCCCACCTTCCTTCCTTCCGGCCAGCGAGGCTGAATCTTCCAGAACCCTCAATGACATGACCAGCCGCCGCTGCTTGAGGCTCTAGGCAAAGCGGGCCCACCTTGGAGTTTTCAGAGGGTTCACACCATAAAGTGGGGTCTAGGAACCTAACGATGGTCGCTGCACCACACCCACCTCCTTCACAGGACAAACAGGTTCACGAGAAGTGGGGTCAGTGGTGCTTCAGGTGACGTTTGTACAGGGCAGTGCAAGGACCCTGGAACCAGTGCTCTTTCACAGGCCCTATGGATTGTATTTTTCCATAACAGACTGAACTTTGAATGTTTTTTTTCCTCTGGCTCTATGTTAAATTTCTACTGCTAGCATTGCGAAATATCACAATATTAGGAGCCTAAAAAAACATGAATTTAGCATCTCATGTTTTGGGTAAGTCAGAAACCCTGGCAGGTTCTGCTGTTTCTACTCGGAACCTCCTGAGGCTGGCATCTGGGTGTGGGCTGAAATCCAGGTGTCCGCAGGGCTCTGTGCTACTCTAGCGGCTCTGGGGAAAATCTTTTCTTTGGCTCATCCAGGCTGTCAGCTGAGTACAGGACCTTACAGCGGTAGCACAGAGGTCCCCGTGGCTGAAAATCAGCTGAGGCCACACTCAGATGTGGGAGTTAGCTAGATTCCTTAGCTTGTGGCTCTTTTTTCCATCTTCAAAATTGGCAGCAGCAGGTGAGTCCTTTTAATACCATATCTATCAGACTGACCTTCTTGCTTTAGGACTCTTGTCGTTCTAAAGATTCATGTGATTCTACTAGAGCTACGAGGATAATGTTTCCTTATCAAGATCCTTAATCAAACCCATTAGGCCACTATCATCCTGTAATGTAACCTAGCCAAGGACCTAGAGCATATGGTGTTGGCATCTTTGTAGGACATTTGTCAGTCAATCACTGCCCCTCTTCCCTTCATTAACACCTCGGTTCTAATTCCTTCCTTCAGATGCCCTGGCTGTCAGTGAAAATCAAAGCATGTGGCTGGATATTTCTTTTAGTATCTTGGAGCAGCCTGTGACACCTAGAATATAGCCCGAGGACAGAGCAACTGAAGAGAACTCATTGTGACTAAGTGCACGGACTGGTACAGCGATGCCTCCTGATGTCCAAGCACAGCCTCACTGCTGACGGTCCAGGGCCACCCCTTTCATTCTTGTTAAAGGATGTACTAAGGCGCGGGAGATGTGGGAAAGGACAAGTGAGTTTTCCTGGGAGAATTCAGCAAAAGACTTTCAGGAGATGATGTTAACTTGAGCTTTGCAGGAAGCAGCAAGTTTAATAGTAGGACAGAGCCAGCGTAGGAGCAATCATTTTCAGTACAGTAGTAAGAAGGTGGCTCTGAATGTTGGGATAAATACGTTTTGGGTAAAAGTGTGCATGTGTGTGCCTGTGTGTGAGAGTGTGTGTGTACTTAAATCAAGCACAATGAAACTGTGAATTAGGTGGCATCTACAGAGTGAAATAAATCAAAGGATATCAGTTTGGTTTTGTCCATAAAGTTACACATGGTCCTTGCGTGGCATAACACCTGTCCTATACTAATTGAAACTCATTAATATTGACTGATTTCTTACTTTGCATGAGTTTC
>PVJO010012058.1:0-57108 GCA_004026905.1 Hystrix cristata | reverse complement strand
AAGTATGTTATTGGAATTTTGATTGGAATTGCATTAAATCTGTATAGTAATTTAGGAAGTATGGCCATTTTCATTATGTTGGTTCTTCCTACCCACGAACATGGGATGTCTTTCCATTGTCTGAGATCTCTTTCAATTTCCTTTTTTAGAGTACTGTAGTTTTCAATGAAAAGATCTTTTACTTGTTTTGTTAGATAGATTCCTAAGTATTTCATTTTTTTCGATGCAATTGTGAACGGAATAACTTCTGTAATTTCTTTCTCAGTGAGTTTGTTATTAGTATATAGGAATGCTACTGACTTTTGGGTGTTAACTTTGTATCCAGCTACGCAACTGAATTTAGTTATTAAATCTAGAAGTTTTTTGGTGGAATTCTTGGGGTCTTCTATGTAGAGCATCATGTCATCTGCAAATAATGATAATTTAACTTCTTCCTTTCCTATCTTTATCCCTTTTATTTCTTTCTCTTGCCTGATTGCTCTTGCTAATGTTTCTAGAGCTATATTGAATAATAGTGGTGATAGTGGACAGCCTTGTCTTGTTCCAGATTTTAGTGTGAAAGCTTCAATTTTCTGACCAGCGCAAATCCGTACTGGGAAGAGGCTTGACCTGCAAGCTCAAGCCTCCTGCCCATGATGGAGTCCGGAGCTGTCTTCCCCGGGAGGGGGCGGAGCCAGCGGAGATCCGCGCCCCTGATTAATAAATTTGTAAACATAATATTTTCAATTTAACTAGGAGACTTAGCAGTTTATATTTTTACCCACTAGGCTTTTTTAGTAAAAGGTTATGAAAGAGGATCTAAAAATTTCTTTCTTGAAATTTTCTTTCTTTCTCTGAAAGAACCATTGATTCATTCATTGCTTATCAGTGTCTTGAATGTTGTTGTTGTCAGAGACTTTTTAGGTGCAGGGGGATATACTGGTGAAGAGAAAATTGTTTGTCCTCGTGGAGCTTCTGTTCTAAGCCTAGAGTGATGCAAAATAAACTCCTCCCAGAAGTAAATAGCATGAGAAATAGAGATATTCCCTAAGGAGAAAAACAGATATGGGGGATATCAAAGGGAGATGGAGGTGTTAAGTAGGGGGCTCTGAAGGATAAGCTTCAGAGAAAAGATGACGTTTTTAACTAAGGCTGGAAGAACGTGATGGACCTGACCAAGTGTCTACCTTAGAAAAAACATTCCAGGCAAAGGAATGCACATGTGCAAAGACCCTGGACTTAGAACAACATTGGGGATTATTTAAGCAACACTGAGGCATTAGTATGGGCTGAGGAGAGAGGAGTTTGAAGGAATAGAAGGAAGTGAGGTTAGAGGTTCACAGGGAGCCAGATAATAACAAATTTTCTAGGTATTTAAAAAGTAATTTTTACTCTAAGAAAGGGAGATCATTGGAAGATTTTGAGCACAGCATAATCAAACCTATTTTTAATAATGTTATCAGGAAATCACATTACACTTCCGGGAAGAAAGGTAACAGTAGACCAGTCTTTTGCCTTAATCCAGGTGAGAGATGATGAAGATAATAATGGCCTGGGAAAAGTGGGAGCAGTGGAATGGTGGGAATCTAGGTATATATACATTGAAGGTAGAACCAAGGGGACTCTGAGGAAAACAAGAGCTTTCAAAAGAATTATGTCCTTTGGTAAGATTATCTAAAATAAATTGCAGTAACTGAGTTGGGGAAAGCTGTAGAATCGCCTAAGTTATAGAGTGATTTCAAGAGTTATTGTGTTCAAATCATAGCATAGCTATAGTTTGGTGGGTAACTTTTAAGTCAGAGTAGAATCCTGGTTTATAGACATTTGTTGGAATGTAGTTCCTGTGAAAATGTAGATCTAATCTGATCCATCAAAAAGTGAACCACAGGCTCACTATTTAGTTAGTATAGCTAATTGGTTTTCAGTGTTCTAGGATATGGAAATATTTGGGGGGGGATGCACTTTTTTTTGTATCCATTTACCCTTCACATGGGCGGATGTGAGAAGCCTTTCTTCAGTGATGCCATCTCATAGAGTCAGCATCCTTAATGCCTTTGTAGAGAAGGCCTTGTCTATAAATGCCCTGGACTCTGGTGCTCTTGGAAAGAACATCCACTTTATTGCTACAAATTTTTGACCAAGAAATCCTCATGAAACTTCTGTTGGTGACACCTGTCATAGTAGCCAGCAACCTCAAGACTGAATCAGCTGCCATTGGCAACTCGTTCCATGATCGCACCCAGTATGCTAATATGTTAGGTGGCATTCTAGTCCTTCCTGGATTAAGACAGTAAAAGAACTCAATTCATCAATATTGTCTTATAAGAATGTGTTTTCCTTTAGATATTTTTCTATTAATATATAAATATAATCTGTAGGACCTCGGGCTTCATAAATATAAATTGGCTCTGAGTAAATGCATGAATGGATGAATTTAAGAGAATAATATTCTAAGGACTAAAAGGAAACTAAATGCTAAACAGCAGGTTCCAAGGGGAAAGGAATCTAGTGGCTCCAACAGCACAGTGGCTCGTGACTGTGGCCACGAACTAGAGCTTCTCATGGAATCACAGCTGGGATAAGAGTTCAGTTTGTTGTTTATCCCAAAAGTTCAAATCTCTCTCTCTCTCTCTCTCTCTCTCACACACACACACACACACACATACACACAATACACACTTCATTGGATGCATCAGTCCTGTGTCCATCAATTAGGCACATGACTGACATTTGCCAACTAAAATGTATTTGATATAATGGTGTTATCATTAAAAGAAGGCTAAATGCTTATAAACAAAATATCACAAATTTCTACTAGTGATATTTCAAACTAGAAAAGAATGATTAGTAAGCATATTACTGAAAGCTCTTTACAAAACTGTCTAGTAAATCAGATGAATTAGAGTTTCTTCATTGTACAACCTGAATTCCAGAGAAAATAAAAAACTGGAGTTCAAGAATTAAATTTTTAAAAATCAAGGTAGGCAAAAGCATTCAGGAAAATTTAAAAATTCAAAAATATCAAATAGAAATCAAATTTGTAGATCTTATTGTTTTAAAAATAAGGAGGATTCTACTGACAAAATGACCAGAATAATTTCTAAGTGCATTATAAGGCTGGAAATTCATATTGCTTTTATTAAAGAGTTAATATTTCTAACGACTCCTACATATCAATATGAAAAAGGTGAATATATCAATAAAAATATGAGCAAAGAACTTTTGCTGACATTTTATGAAAGAAGAAATGTAAATGGCCAGAGAATATGTGAAAGTACATTCACTGTCCCTAGTGTTTAAAGAAATAAAATGAAAATCACGAGATGCCATTTTCACCTACACATGGTCAGTAGTATTAAAAATCATTATACCAAGTATTTAGGGGAGTTTTGTGGACAGGAAGCTTCCTTGATAAATAGTTGGTGGTTTTCTGGACTGATGGCAAGTACATATCTCTTTTTAACTGAAGTTTTTATAGTAAAAATTTTGCCGTTCTCTTTTTATTGTTACTCAAAGTAAAAGAAACCAACTGTGGTATGCTTGAGCGAAACAAAGCATTGTTACAAAAGAATTAGTGTCTTGTAGACTAAAATAGTTCTGAATAACCAGGCCTTGGCAGTTGCAGGAATATTGGAAGCTCCAACGACCTGCTCTGCAGGAGTCTTGCCAATGAGAAGAATCCAGGTGGCTCTTGGGGTTCCCCTTTCTGGAACAATGTCAGTGTCACTCTGCCCAACTATGGCGAGGTACTGAGGTGCTTACTATGACCCCGGGAGGGCTTTTCCCAGGCAATGCTATAGGACTTCATACAGAAGGAACTTTGATGTGTGTGAAGAGTATTTCCGGAGAACTGAGCTGACTCACATTCATTTTTATATAAACCAAAATAGCAATGGGAATGGGGGAAAAATCTAGTGAGAATGATCAGCAGTATTGTTACTGGTAATATTAACTCACACTTGAAAACCAACCAATCAGTATTGGGTATTTATTTGCTATATGTTAGGAATTGTATTAGGCACTAGAAATAAATACCCCATTTTACATTATGTGTAGTAGTTCCTCTTTTTAAAAATTGCTTGATTTCTTGCTGGCTCAGTTCATTAGACATCTTCACATCATGCTTTTGTGGTGATTCTGAATGATTTTACATGTAATTTATACATGATATTTCATATATGCTTTATATTCCACAGACCTGATGTGTGTAACTTTTAAAAGAAAAATGTTGGTTAGAGATTTAATCTTTGCTTGCATATGGTAGGGAAAATACTAGTGAAGGAAGGAAACTGAAGTTCATATTTAAAAAAAAATTATATAAATTTCAAATGGTTCTGTAATAAAGGAAGCCACATCAAAGGATCACTCTCTAGCCAGTATGTCTTAAAAATCAACTGTTCAGTTACTTATTCAAATATCTGTATGTACCATGATGAATGGGATCGTTATGTGTACAATGTACCAATGCCTCTTCTTGGCAAAAAATAAAAATTAAAAAAACCCCAAATATCTGCATGTAATAAGCCTGTATCTTAAAATATTTTATTTTTCAAATATTGATGGAGGCTTCCCTATATCTCAAATATTGATACAATGCAACAGAATACTAATATGAAAGAATGATATGGTAATTTCTATATGAGAAAGATATATGAGAGTGTAGTGTAATTATTAAGATTATGACTAACTGAATAACAAAAGGTAAATCATCAAAGGTAACTTCTGGCCTCCGAAGGCATTCATTTTCCAGTGTGAGGACTATTGTGATGACAATTAAAAAGTCATAAGGATAAACTCTGAAAACATAAGAATTTATTAAGCCTTCACTTGCCTAGAGGCAGCTGTAGATTCTGTTTTCCAGAATCGCCTCAGAGGAAGGCACAGCAGTCAGACTGCATGAGAAGAGGAAATTCTAAAGCAGGGCAGTAAGATTGTGAATTTAAAAATGGTGGATTGAATAGATGATGTTTTAAAAGACTAACTTGAGGGACAATATAACATTTCTCTACGAGATCAAATGTTCTGATGAAAATGTGTATGCTGGCATCCTTTTGATGGAAAAGCAATATAATGGGAAAGTAAAGTTAAAATGATCATTATGCAGAATTTCTGAGAGTTAGTGATTCATTTGAATTTCCATTTGGATGTTAAGTTTAACAAAATAACAGCAAAACAACAAACAGGTGGTAGTGAAAATTAAATGCAAATATTAAAATATTCTAAATTGAGGAAACTTGTATAATTATAAGGTAGGCTTCAGGCCACTTATCAATTATACATTTAATCTTCTGGGGGACAGGGATTGTAGCTGACACATCTTCCAAACCCCCAAAGCACTGAGCGCTGTGGCTTGCATATAGCAGATATTCAGCAAATATTTGTTGAAAGAAGAATTCTTCATGGAATGCAAAGCAGGATAAGACATGATGCCTACATTTGTGTAACTTACAGTTTTCAGAAATAGATAAAATTAACAAACATCAATCAACTGAATTATATTTCTAAAACATAAAATACTTGAAATTTTAAACAGTAACATAAGAAAGTACATCCTACGATTTGGTACAATCAACTAACTAGAATTCTAAAGAAGATTGACGGGATTCTGAGTTTGTGTAGAAGACTTTGGTAGAAAGATAGATGCTGACCTTGGGCTTTTAAGAATGCAGAAATTTTAGAAAGATTGAGTGAGAAAATGTAGAAATGTTCTACCATTTTACCGTAGGTAAAATGTTGTTTGCTAGTCTCGGCTTTAAAGTAAGTTACAAAAGCTGTTACTAATGTTCATGGTGTTGGACCAAACATATAGGAAACAAAAAGGTACTGACATAAAATACTTTATTCTGAACTTATTTTATCAATTCCATATGAAGCTGCTATTTCAAAGGTGTTGTAATTTATTCCTGTATGATGGAACTAGTAACTGTCACGTTGCTAGATCTATTAGAAGGAAATATGTCTTTTGGTTCAGTTAATTCAATTCCACAAGTATTTATTAAGCACTTATCTGAGCAAAGCACTATAGACTCATTCATGTACAAGCAATTAAAATTTAACTGCTTCAGAGAATATTTGCTACATCATTTCACTTTAAAAACAGTTAACTGTTAACATATCCCTTTTGATCTTCTTACAGAAGTGCCTCAATTTAGAGGTTTAAGGTGAGAATGGAGATGACGTCACCAAGAGATGTATCTGAATCTTTGTATTTAAGGTGGTTTTAGAGAAATATCATTATTTTTTTAAACTAGCTTTTCTTTTTAGGATGCTTTTCCACTTATACTATACTTATCATGTACTAACTTATTTACTTTCTGGGGTCATCTATTAAATTCACCAGATAATAATTTTTATTTTGCACATCAGGAAACTAAAACAGAGATTTAAATGATTTTTCTAGGAACACACTGCTGGCTGACTGTTTGGAAACCATTCCTCGAACAAAAGCTCTTCAGAAGAAAAATCACATTTGCTCTGAGCTGTATAAATGATACAGCAGACGTGGCCCCATGCTCGTCCTCCTCAGTGGGGAGTGTGGTTCACAGCATCATTTCCCTTGTTTCTGAACAGGACGAAGAGTGATTTATAAGAAAATAACATTGAGATGGTACTATGAATGGGCAGCAGGTGTCATAGGTTTAGCCATACAGAATTGTAATTAGGTGAGTAAAACAATGTGAGAAATTATACAAAACTGTGGTCATCATAGACTGGTGCTTCTCCCTCAGAGAATTGTGACTGCTACTTGAGGTGACAATTAGTACCGTCTGCAGACATTTGTGTTCGTCACAACTGGAGGGGTATATGCTGCTGATACGCAGTGGGTGAAGGTCAGGGAAGCTGTTAAACACACCACAGTATGTGGCACAGTCCATCCCGAACCCATGCACCCACCACAGAGGAAAATCCGGTCCCAAATATTTGTAGTCTAAAGTTGAAAAAAACCCTGGTGTAGCTGATCAAGATAATTTAAGTAAGTTGCTATTTTATAAAATGATGAGTTTTTCTTTCTTTTTGGTCATTCCATAATCTATAGAAGGACCTCAGTGTTCCTGAGTCTTAATTCATCTGAGATATAGAAATGTTACCAAATTTACTTTTTCTTTTCATAAATAGTCCCTTCCACAAACCGATTTGTGGAGAAATAAATGAAAGAAAATCACCCCTATCATTATTTTTAAGCAACAAATGATGCTGCAGGCTGAAATGTCCAAGCCTGAGTCTATATTATAACACATTTTGTTGGGTTAAAAGAGTAAATCCAATAAGATTAAGAAAAAGGTATGGAATGGAATTCATGAGACAAAAGATGAATGTAACACAGAGCTGTCTTTGTTAATTCATCACTCCTTGTTTGGATTTCCTGTTGACCTATCTCATAGGTCAATTTGGTTGGTTCAGGTTACTCTGGTTACAGTGTATGAGTACATCTATTAAAACTGGTTAATTTGGAAATTATCAAACAACTTATGTTGGTTCTTACTAATTGAATATTGATAAGTGTAAATTTTGAGGACAAAGGAAAACATGAAACTAAAAGTGAAGGGAGGAATCATTTCCTGGAGAACACTGTATAACACAGAAAGGAATATGATCTTTAGTAGCTAAGAGATGATACTAGTTGGGTCTCATCAGAGATGTGTCTGATGTGGTCAGCTCTGCTTTTAGATAATCTGAGAGCTATGCAGAGGATGGATTTTTCTCATCAAAGCTGAGGTAGTTAATTGATGAATTGCCAGTTTGAGTGGGGATGCCCAGCTGAATTGAGTTACCATGCTCCTTAAGTGGAAGACCCACTTAAGGAGGCTTGTTGTCTGAACAGTATAAAAGGAGAACAGGAGGGAAGGACTTTGGGAGGTTTTCCTTGAGGCTGGTTTCCCTGTGAGAGGCTTCAGCTGAGCTCTGGCCCTCTCTGTCGCCAAGGATGGCTGCTGTTCTCTTTGGAGGAGCTCCTGTCTTTGCCTTTGGCTTGGGCATCATCTCCTGGCTCCCAGCACAGATTCTTCAGCTTCCAGCACTGGCTTTATAGCCTGCCGGTGTGGACTCTCTAGCCTCCAGCACTGCCCTGGGGCTCTCCTCCAGAGACCCTTCAGTCTTCCATTTTGGATTCCTCGGCCTAATGATACGGACTCTTACCAGACATTGCTGTGAGCTCCAGGGCTTCGGCTGGATTCTCCAGGTCTCTAGACAGACTTCTTGCACTCTTCTACATTTGATGCTGTGGGCAGATATGGTAAGCTAATCTTGCAAATTTGTATCCTGTATTAAATATTTTTCTTTTGCAAGTACTGACTACAACAAAAGTGAGGAGAGTAGGAGAAAAATTAGGATTGTTGTTGCAGATTTCAAAATAAGGGTATCAATGAGACAGTAGTTATAAAGATGAAATAGTGAGAAGCTAAAAAATTGGAGAAAGGGCTGGGGATTTAGCTCAGTGGTTAGAGTGCTTGCCTCGCAAGCATGAGGCCCTGAGTTTGATTCCCGGTACCAAAAAAAAAAAAAAAAATAAAATAAAAAATAAAAAAAAATAAAAAATTGGAGAAGACACTGACAGAATTTGATGATGCATTAGAGATCTTGGGAGAAGAGGGGGAGTAAAGAATGATTCTGACTTCCATTTGAGAAACTTTATCTGAGAGTGACTTGGGAAAGGGTTATATCCCTATCAGGAATATTTTGGAGATTTCAAGCCTCAGATAGAATTTTAGCTAGAAAATGCTTCTGGCTTTATGTTTAGGATACTTTTAGGAATTTTAGCACAGAGTGATAATATGCACAAGATTCAAGCATTTGAGAAATATGTAAGTGATACAGTAAGCATAATTTTATTTTGAGAATTTACTTTTTCTCCTATAAATTCTGTGCTCATGGGCCCAGTCCATTTTGTTGAATGATCCATTCCCAGCACTCAGAAGACTACTACATCTGTTATTGTACCAACAGATATTTGTGGAACAGATTCATTAAATTTTTAAGTTATGGGCAATAAACTTTTCTGATCAAAATATACAGTATTCATACTGCATCGATTAACTTTTACTCAATTTGTTCCTGTAAGCAACACATATTATCGAGTAATGCATCTTGTGGTAGTCTCAACATCAAGGCTGGATTATTGATTTGGAAATCTATAAACTGGAAAAAAGTTATTCTTTCACATTTCTGATACACAGTGGTGAGCCAGGAAGAAGACAACAATAATCACTCCTATTCAAAAAGGGGAACAATGGAAACCCCGCAACAGTCATTGACCCACAGAAATTCTGAAATCCTACCGTGTAGATACAGTGTTTGGAGACTCTTTATTCTGGGCAATAAACACTCTGAGCAGGCTCCAGTCCTGGTCCTGAGATCAGGCCCGAGTTCGTCGCTCCCTCAGGCTCTGTACTCTCAGGGAAGCCCTCCTGTTGTGTAATGTGTCTTCACCTGTTGGGTTGGAGCAAGGCATTGAATGGAGAGTGGTCTGTGGTGGCCGAGCTCGTCCTCAGCCTGCCTCTTGTCTTTGGAAAGCTGGGGGCCAGCGACTGTTCATTTCCTTAACAGGTTGGTCATCGTCAGTCTACTTTAAAGCACATTTAGTAATGTGATTTTCTCAAAGCCCCTTTTAAAAATACATTTGATTCCACTCACTTTGCAGATAGACTATATGGTGTATCTATAGACTTATAGTACGCAGTTGTTAGAAGTCTACAAATTGTTTTTTCATCTATTTTCACCAACTTTATTGAAAATAATTTTATTAGATGTTTTTCTTATGGGAAGAAAGTTTTCATTATCATTCTTTTTGTAATAGAAAAAATTTTGGAAGGCAATGGAATCTAATCAGGGATCTTAACAGAAAGTATGATAGCCTTTCTTAGACTGGTATTTCTCCCCACCTCGCTCTTCATTGGGAAATCACTCTCAGCTGGAGAGGAGAATCAGTTCAATCTTTTAATCCTGAAAGTCCAGGAATACTTAGATTCTTTTCTAATTCTTTCTTGTAAATATGCTAATTCTTTCCTGAGTTCATCTTTCTCATGGTATTTATCAAGTGTGGCAAAAACAGCTTTTGCTCATCTCTATAGAATCGCTAAGTATATTTCCTGCTTTCTGTAATACTGAAGATTACAGTTTTGCAAAACATTATGCCAATATTTTTCTGAAATGTAAACAATTTTCCATGCCATCTGCCTGTTGGTCCCAAAGCTACATGGTATCTATAGATTTTTGCTTTGCTAGCACACATCTTCTAGGTATCAATGTCTGTATTTAGAAGCTCTTGATGCAGTGATGCTATGAACCCAATATTCTCCAAACTTCAGTGGGTTACAATAATATATATTGATGTTTCTTTCACTGTGGTTTGGCTGCAGTAGCTCTCCTTCCTTTGTCCTGTGGGTAGGGTTCTGCTTTCCACCATAAGACATCTGATTTAAAAACCTAGAATGAAAGAGCAGCTACAATATGAGTATACTGCTGTGATGCTGAAGGGAAGGAGGCAGGAGCCTGGCAGAAACTCGAAATGTTCCTTGAAGACTATGCTCAAAATTGGCACTTTTCTCCTTTCCTGTATTCCATTTCCCAACTCCTAAGTGAATAGGATGGGGATCCATAGTCTTCCCATGATAAGTGGGCAGGGAGAGTGGATATTGCTAAACTGTAATGTAATTTTCTATATGAAGCTGTTATGTGTATATTGGGATCTGTGTGTGACCCACAGGAATCAGTGCTTCTGTGGAGTTATAAATATTTGAAAATAAACACCAGACTTTCATCCTGAGGATCTTGAAAAAATAAAATTCACCCATTCCTTTCATACAATCTAAAATGAATTCATAGATGAGAATAAATCTATTTTCTACCTGTTGCTTAAAAACCATGGACCAGAATTATGGTGAATTCTTCAAGGTCACTTGGACCATGGGAAACTCAGAATTAAATTTAAATTTTTGTTTTCCGGCTTAATACATATTTTTAAATGAATGAGGCTAATTAACTTCCAAAGAGAAATTTTAAAAGACACTATTTGTTTGAAATTATACATGCCTATAAATGTATCATATTTTCTATGTAATGCGGAGCATTGCTTTAAAACATTTTAAGAAATAATACACTAAAATATCAAAGAAACGTTCAGGTTAATTTTAGTGCATCACCTAAGAAAAAGATAGTCTTCAAGAACCAATTTAACATGGAAGAAAAAGATCACTTCATTATTAAAAATCAATCAAAAGTAAACTTCCAAAGTTCAAAAAAGCAATCCTCCTATATATGAAAATTTTAAAATGGCTTTTGTCAGTGATTATACTTTAAGAATTTAATAAGTGCATTAAGATAAATATGATTCAATGAATGTGAACATGAGAGGATAATCCTCTGATATCAGAATGATAGAAATTTTAGGTTAAAATAAACCTTTCAATAATAAAAGGAAAATGATTCAGAGTTGAGGGGGAAAAAATTTGAGTAGAAAGCAACATGTACTGTAGCAGTATTTAGTTACCACTCACAAAAAATCAGAAGTTGCAAAATGAAGCAAGAAACATCCTCAAATGGACAATAGCAGAAAGAATTATTTTCCCCAGATCTTATAGTGTTCAAATGTTGATCAGTTTTCAACCTGAGGACTAGAATACACAAACAAGGAACTGTGCCAAGCCCTAGTTTTGTTAGCAGAGTATCCAAATTCAATATGCTCGACTCTTGCCCTGGTTTACTATTCCAGTCAGTGTAATGAGTTGCCTCTTATGATACTTGATTCTTATTATTTTGTACATGGCTTCTGTTCAGCCTGGTACATCCAACCATTTCCAAGAGTGGTAGAAATTTTGTGGTATGAAGGCAAAAAGAAAAGGAAATAATATTCAACTTCTGATAACTAAAATATGGCTTGGGAACTAGTTTTGCACAGAGAAAAAGCGTTTGCTAAATTTCTTCATTTACCCCTCTAATGTTATCAACATCCTTGATACTTTAATTGAAATTTTCAGAAACTTTAGGAGCAGCCATATCTGTATGTCTCAGTTCAACTTGGTGAAGAAAGAAAGACAGAGTGAGGAAAAAGGTGAGTTAATCTCTGCTCAGCATGCTACCTTGATGGAATGAAGGGACTTTCATACCATCCGCCAAGGCTGAGGGGAATGTCCTTGCTGCCCTTGGGGACTCTAGATGACGTCTCCTTCACATCTACAGCACCATGTTGCAGTGCCAGGCAGAGGCCTTCATGAGATCCATGAGTGTCTCGGTGCGGGAGTTGATGAAAAGCTGGGTTCTGTTCTTGACTGACCGGATCAGTACAGAGACAGGACCTGTGTTAAGTTCTCCTCCCACTTCTGAAGCTCTGCCAGGGTCAGCTCACTCTTGGGGTAGGTGAGGAGGCTCACGGAGGCAGACAGTTTCTCTGGTCATTCCTGCCTCCTCTGCGTTGTGTTTGTCTCTGAGCAAAGAGAAGTGAGACTTAAAAAGGAATCTTATATCCCAGCATGTGGGAGTAATTCAAGACCCTACAACTTAAAAATACACAATTTAGTCTGAGTAACCTTTAACAAGTCATATCAAAGTTAAAGCTTTCTCATGGGTTTTCACAAGAGGCCATTATATTCTGGGCCTGTTTTTTTTGTGCTTGAGATTGTAATTTGCTTAGTCCTGCAATAGGATAGCTGATAAAAGCTTAAATCATAAGTTACAGAATAGGGCCACAGGGCTGAAGACGTACTGTTTAGCCTTCACAATGTTAAAACCTTGAATCAACATTTATAAATACAGAGGTTTCATGTGAAGACTCAAATGTCCGGATGTCTTTGGAAAGTCTGTAGAAAGGGTGACAAATGGCTGGAGCCAAGTAGGACCTCTTGCTTGTAAATCAGGAAATTTCTTCCATTATCTGTAGTCACAACCACTATTTTTATTTATTTATTTTTAAATATCCAGCCCCGGTCACTCATTTTTATCATTTTCCTACATCCTTAAGATTTCTTGAAATTGCAAATTTTGGCTGTAAGTCAAAGGCTCATGGACCTAATGGTAACACTGATATTTATTTCATTCTTAGTTTTTAGAATATTTCCTGGAGACAGAGCATTTCATTGCAGTTATTTGCTCTGAGGTTTTTCTAACTAATTCACATTCACTTTCCAGGATATGCTTACTTGAACTTTATTATACTTTGTAGTGGGGGTTGAGTCTGGAATTCAGAGCATTTTAAGAATCCTGATGCCTTGATAGGCTATAATTCTATGTTCAGTAAATACAAAATTTGCTAATAAATATATATTTTTTGTAAATATAAAGAACAGCATGGCAGAAAGGAAAATTTATCATTTTATGAATCCAGAGAAAAATCAAATAGTGTCAATGTCAAAAAGGCAGAGTTTAAATCCAATCTTGGGTATGTCTGATATTAAAGGACTAAGTATGAGAGTACACGTTCTTCCTCTTCTTGGCCTCTTTATGTAGTAATTCCCTACATACAGCTGCACATCTAACAGCAAGTAGTCCTTCAAAGGTTTAAGGCTACTACTCCACGCAGTTTCACAGGAAAGGTAGTACCTGGCTGGATTTATGTAATCTCTGCACTTATAAAACTGATTTCAATCAGATAGTGGGGTTTTATATAAATACATCAATTTATTCTCCAGCTATGTGGAAGAGGAGAACTATAAATTCCCAAGAGAAGAATGCAGGAACTATAGAGGTCATCAACAATAACTAAAGTAAGACATGGTTTCTAAGTCAGTGAATGACTGCTGTGTACTGCTAGAGTTAAGAGAGGTCAGTCAGTGGTAGCATCTTGGGTCTTGCTGCCTACAGGATAACTTAGACTCCCACGGATACTTCACACGTGAAATAGGGATGAGAGTATCTTACTTCATGGCACTGTCGGTGAGTGAGATTCATGGCATTGTCAGTGAGTGTCAGAATATCTAACACAGTGTTAGTACCCAGTAAGTGTCGATTCATTTTCTGTTTTGTGATCATAAATTAATATAACACTTTAGAGTTATGAAATGTTGGTATCTATTCCATAATTGTTCAATTACTGGCATTTCAATTATTTTGAAGAGAAATGTTGGAATTAAAAATATTTCCTGAAAGACTATCCTCAGACTATGCCAGTATTAGGAGATGGCTCAGGGTTGCTGGAGAAGGAGAACAAGAATGAGTATTTAGTGAGGTGGGTGTAGAAACAAGAGTTCTAAAAGCCAAGTAGAAGATCACAGCAAGGAGAAAGAAGCAACAACTATGTCAAGTGTTACCGATCAGTCAGTTAATGGGGGGCTCGATCATCAGATTATTACTCATTTTAACAACAGCAACAATAGCAAAAATCTTGATAGACTGAAGGGAGTGAAAGGTGATGGAATGGAGTCAGAAGAGTATAATAACCGGCAGGAGTAAGGTCAGGTAACTCTTAGCAGATTTTTCTTGTAAAAGAGAAAGAAAAAATGGAGCCATAAATAGTATATAGAAGAACATTTTTTCAAGATGAGGGAAATGATTTAGTGGAGAGAAAATTTAATGATTTAGAAGAGAAGGGAGACTCTAGAGCCTTGACTTTTGATTGGCAAAGATGGATGAAATTGTCATGGAATACGATTAGGATTTAGATACTTAGGGGTATTTCCACTGGATCTACATATTTAGGATAAATGGTACTGATACTGGATGGCAGAGTATATGAAACTTCTTTGTTTACTTTGTTTACTAAGCATGAGCATAACAAACTATTTTTAAGAGAGTAAGATGGAGAATAAATAGACCAGGGAAATATGTGGTCATGTATGCAAATAATACCAGTCCAGTTTTCTGTAGTCATGTTGAATGCACCAGACAAGGTCTAAAAGATGTGAAGATTTGGAGTGATCCATGGTAAACTATGAAAAGAATCACTACATAGTCATGGCTGCTGTGACAAATTAGCACAAAGTAGGTGGCTTTTAAAACAAAACTTTATTTTCTCGTGGAGGCCAGAATCTGAAATCAAGATGCCAGGAGGGTGGAGCTTTTTCCAAAGACTTTAGGGGAAAAATCAGTTCTTTGCTTCTTCCAGCAGCTGGTAGTTATCACATTTCTTGATTTTTTTTTTTTTTTAAGCCATGTATTCTCCTTTCCTTCTGTCTGGATTGTGTTCACATTACTTAGATCCCTGCCACTGCCATCATATTGTTGTTTGGTGTGTCTTTCTTGTGTGTCACCTTTCTAGGGATACTTGGATTGAGGATAACTTTATCCCAACATCTGTAATAGTTACATCTGGAGTGACCCTTTTTTCCCAAGTAACAGAACTCAAAGGCCCTGGGGCTCAGGATATGGTGATATCATTGTGGGGGAGGCACTGGCTTCTACTCAGTTTTGTGAGTCGTAGTTAGATGCAATCTCTACCGTGCTTGTGTGCTTAAAACTCTGGGAAGTAGAGAGTGTACATCAGGGCACTGAGGAGTAACAAAAAAGAACATGTTAAGATGAGGGATTTGGCTTCTAGGTGAGAGAAAAGGATTTTTAGACTCAAGGCAAAAGAAGACCTAGAATGACAGAAGTGGAAGAATGGCGAATGGTGTATGAAATCAAGAAATATGTTCAAGATAAATTAGAAAATTCTGACAATGGCATGAGTTAATGGAAAATCCTTAATACAAGGCAATAATTTCTTCTGTACTGTTTCATTCTAGGTATTATAAAAGTTTCATTGTCCTGATTGCTGCCATGACTGTGGGTCTTGGCAAGTGGGTCCTCCGGAGACTGATTGCTTTAGCTTTTTAGGAGCTTGGAAGCCAGAGCTAAACTGATCCATGCCTTTCCCTGTGCCTTTGTGTAGTTTCCATCAATGGCTTTGTCCTGTAGGCAGGTAACAATCATTGTCTCATCAGGGAAATGCCCCAGAAGACTGTTTATCTAGGTCCTTTGGTTATTTTTTCTCCTTTATAATCCTGACAGAAGTCTCTCCTGCAGGCTCTTTACAAACCCGTGGAGAATTCTCTTTAACCCTATAGCTTTTCTCTCTTTTTCCCAACCTTTTTATTTCCAAGAGGCCAAATTCAGATAACTGTATCAAGTTAAAAAAAATTCCATTTTTGGTTATTCTAATGCATTGTATAAAAAGGTTCTAAAATTCATGTTCTTGTTTCAGTTCTCATTGATCCAAGTCTGCATTTATTTAGCAAACATGTATTTACTGAGCACTCACAGTGAGTGAGCCACCAGGAATATAAACTTCAAACAGACATGACTTCTGCCCTCACTTTACTTACCTTGTCTAGTGCAGAGTGAGCAAACTATTATTCTTATAAATCCAACTCACAGGCCTCAAACTTTAAAAAACATATCATATATTTGAGAGTTTTTTAGAAAAAAGAAGTGCAAGAGGCTGTATATGGTTCACAAAAGCATATTATATTTACTGTCTGATTCTTTACAGAAAAATGTTTTCTGACCCCTAATCTAGTAGAAAAATATGTGGAAACAATAACATTGACCTCGAACATTGTGACAAATTTGTAGTGGACTGTGTGGTAATTTTATCTGGCTAGCATACTTCTTTCTTCCTTTAATGAGAGATTTTCTTTTGGCAGTGAGCCCTACCCTAATCACAGCTTGTAAGGTACAAGTTCTTCTGATTCTATCACTCTTAGCTTAGAGTCGGGTGCCTAAGGCTGGTTAATTTTGCTTTTCAATCTCCCTGGTCATAGGGATTTTGTCAGAGATGAGTCCATGGCCCAAGTTAGTCTAGTAAGACCTAATCCTGGGATTTTTGCCAAAATCATTGGAAAAGCAAAATTCTATTTCTTCTAGAGCTATATGGTGAATGATAATGAATAAATATAGCTGTTCAAAGCCACTATTTTTAAGAGCCAGACTGTCAGACTAACTTTCAGGAAAGCGGACACAAAAATGGAAAAGAGACCAATTTAGTCCTAGATCCAATTGTATATGAAAATAAATTGTATTTCTAAATTGATTTGCATAGTTTTTTGGAGTAGCAAATTATTTTTTGTTTAAACTGGTTTGAATTAAGTTTTCTTTACTACAAAGTATTCACTCTAATACCAAGTTAAATAATATAATAAATATTAAAAAACCAATACATAAATGTGATTAACAAATTTTCTTTCTTCAGAACTTAGTTTTCTATAAGAAATATAAAATACTTACATTTGGAGTGTATGTCCTTGTTTTCTGAAGTGGAACCTGTAGTCCCAGAAAAGTAAAAACACATTGGTGAATTAATTTCAAAGTGGAAAATCATGGTGCTAATCGAGGTCTATCAAGTTTTTGTGTACTAGCAGTTATGAATTGCATCTCATACATCTTTGATGGTGAGCAAAGACTTCCTAGAATAGATAATGGTTTAACTGGGTTTAGATGGCTTAATGGTTTAGCTGGGTGTATCTTTGTTCGGCCAAAAGAAGTAGAGTCGGTTGGCGAGTCCTCAAGATAAAAGAGGTTATTCCGCTATTAGACAATGCAGAGGTCTTAGTATGAAAAAGAATACCTACTTTTCTAAGAACTGGAAAAAAAAAATATATGTATACAAAATAAATAGGAAAATAAAACTGAGGCGGTAACCCAGAATCAGAGCATGACTTTCCTGGTAGTGCCATAAGAATGTGAACTATGAGAAATTACAGTGTTAAATTTGTGTTTTAGAAGGTAAGAAATGTAGAGCCTGTGCTATGGGTGCAGCAGAAAAATGTGGATAAATCTTATATGGGGATGGTGGGATGAGGAAAGTGTGGGATATATATATATATATATATATATATATATATATATATATATATATACACACACACACATATATAATATATATATATAATATATATATATTTATTTACATTATGTGTAATAGAGTCTTTACACGGAACTACGTCCAGTCCTTTTTTTGTTTTTATTTATTCTGTTTTTAATCTTGAGACGTCTTGACAGGGTCTCTCCAAGTTGCTGAGTTTCCCAGACTGGATTCGGACTTGAGATCTTCTTGCCTCTGCCTCCCAAAAGTACTAGGATTATATGTATCAAAAACTACAGCCAGCTACAGAGAGAGATATTTAGCAGGTAAATTGGCAAGACCTGTTGGCTAAGGCCACGTGAGAAATGAAATAGAGTTGCATAATGGACAAAGGCTTGCTCCCTAGCATGGGAGCCGCTTCCTGTTTCTGCTGGTAATAGAGAATAAGGAAGTCTGGCTTGATTTTTACTTTCTAATTTTTGTACTTGGCTATATGTGTGTGTGAGAAACAAAAGGAGTTTTCTACTTCTGCTATTTGAGTTTGAGTTGCATATGGTCCTCAGGTTATTGCTGGCCACCCAGTAGTTAAGTCTGGAGTGCAGAAGAGAGATGTGAGTGGATGTCTGGAGTCTGTATTCATCGTCATGTGGGTAAGAGTTGAAAACGTGTGACAAACTGAGATTATGTAAGGATGAAATTGCCTCTGCTGAGTTGCTCTAGATCTCTTTATCAAATTGCATGTTGGAGCACAGTATTTATTTAAAATAGAATATTGCAATGAATTTTGAACAAGTCATCTCTACATGTTTCGATACTCGTGTGGATCCTGAAATTACTATAAAGAACCCTGGATATTATAACAATACTTCATAGGAGTTTCACATCCTGCAGACTCTGCACCAGCATTATTCTCTGCTTATTAAAGAATCAGAGAATAGCGTGGTGTTCTGGAGATGATCCTGAGCTGGTCAGCGCTGAGCAAGTCACCTGACCTCCGCGGAGCCCCTTCCCACTCAAAAGATACAGGCTTAGGGCAAGTATCCTTCAGGGATCTGTCCTGCTTACCCTTTCTGAACGTGTATACATTTATGGACCTAAGAGTAATCCATCTTTCCTTTATTTCATCCTGGCAACAGCCTTCAAAAAAAGTGATTAGCAGATCTGACCATCTCAGAGATTTTGCTTTTCCAATCAAATTAAGATATAGCTAGAAATTACCAACAGTTTTAGACCAGATAAAAGTCAAGCTTCAATTCGTGGTGTTTAATCACTTGGATAGAGAATATTGTCCAGCCTCGATTCTCGGCCAGGTGATTCAGAGAATGGGGATGGTCAGAGTAAACAGACTCCCAGTTTTTTCCATGCTTCTTTGCTACAGATAGCTCATCACACACTGCTGGGTTTTAGAACTGTCAATTTAGTGACCCTGCATTGGCATTTAATGTTATGTTACTTCACTGAGGCTGTTGTTATAAATTACTCAGAATACCAAAAGTACATCTATTTATGATTTTTGCACACATATTTTTCAATTTAGCCAAAATATTTAACATTGAAGCATAAAAATTTTTCGATAACTATTCAATAACTATTTCAATAAGTATTTCAATTATTTTTCAATAATTTTTCAATTGGGTATACAGAACATATTAATTTAAACCAAAGTAACTCAATTATGAAATGTATTTTAATAGTGGAAAATTGACAACATAATGGATAGAATTGTGTAAGGGAATGAACATATTATCAAATAAAGAATGATCGATTTTTCAGAAATCATAGAACCTGAAGAATAGAAAATATTATAGACAAAATGTGTCATTCAATTTTGCAAATAGCAGGCAAATAGAATCAGTTTGAATATTTTCCTTCAATATGTCTGATCTTCTCAAAAAGATAAAAGAACAAATTTTAAGGAAACCGTATCTGTAAACTCTCAAAAGATAGCTAGACATGAGTAATAGATATCCTACATAGATCATAGAATGTCTGTCTGTTTCTGAGCCTTTCCCAAACCACAGCCACATAGTAGTTAATAGGGATTGATTTTGGTGAGGTACATACTGTAGTGTTTAATGAAATCTTATTCCCAAAATAAATTAGCCTGCTATGAGAGTAATCTCTTGTGTTGAAAACTGGTTGAAGAGGCCAGGTATGGGATGGTAGGGAAAGGGCTGGTTGGCAAGCCAAGAGGCTTCCAGCGAGCTGTAGTTTCTGAAGCTTCACTCTAAGGAAGGAAGCAAAAGGAAACAGAGGAGCAACTTCCAAGAGTCCAGGGAATATTTGTTTCATTGGTAAGTTCATGGTCTTACTTGAATAAATTGAAAGTGATGCAGAGCTTTGATCTCATTCTATCTGTATTTTCTGTCAACATTTATAATAGCTCCTTGCTTATAGGTCAGACTAGAGTGAGCGATGGTTTGTCCGCATTTCCAAGGTGCTTAGGACATTGAGTCTCCTTTTGGCATTTATCACAACCTGGCCTGTTAGCATTCTCTGTGTGCTGCTTTCTTCATAAATGGTAGGTATGCACTCATTATTCCATAAATTTATTATAAGTATAATCTGCTCTTGTAGTTTTTCTTGACTTGAACTCGCAATATTTTCCAAAGCAAAATTAAACAAAAAACTACTAAATTATAATGTTAGACATGTTTTTATTTGCAAAATGGCGGGTATGACATCATTTTATCACATAAACATATTTTATGAAACTTAACTTTAAAATACACAAAATCAATTGTTGTGAAAATATCCTTCAACCCATTAAGTGTTTTCCTCCTTTATTGATATTGCATAAGAAAAAATGCTTCAAATCATTTTTAGTAACACATGTCTGGTATAACATTCTTAAGATTGAATTATAGTTAATAAAATGAAGATTTTAACATTTATACAGAGTAAGAAAATGTTACACTAAAATCAGAATGAAGTGGTGACATTCTGAGTGTTAACTTATTATGTTTTTATTAAATAATGTTTGGGTAGATTTGTAACTAAAATCAATGAATTCTTTTATTTCATTCAAATATGATATATTTTGGTGGCATAATCAGCATGAGTAAACTCGTAAGGTATTAAGATAGATGGTAAAATAAAATCTGAATTTCATGACTAATAACCATTATATTCTGATACTGGGAAAAATAATCTTATAATATTAGATGAACATCAATGACTACTGCTTTAGTTAAAATATAGTTTATTTGAATTTTTTGTCATGGTAGGTCAGTATTAATTTCTGTGAAGTTATTATAATATTTTGAATCAAAAATTGAAAATTATCTCTATTTATTTTGGTCCTTTAGAGGGATACTTGTTTGGATAATTTACACTGTCTTATTCCCTGCAAAATTCTAGATGATCCTCAAAATAATAGGAACTATTATTGCAGCATAAGACATAAAAGAAAATGCTGTTGTCTTAGAAACAGACTTTCCTCTGTTATCTTCCTATAGTGACTCTCAGGCTGCCAGTAACACTCAGCATTAGCACAGGGTTGGGAGAGCACTTTATAAGCCATGAGAACATTGTATTTCTTTAATTTATAACATTGTTTTGTATCTCAGAGAATAAATACATTTTTTTAAAAGCAGTGAAGTAAAATGTAGAACCATTAATTTTCCTTTAGCATTTTATCAACCACATATTCCCACACACGAGCTATAGCACCAGACATTGTAGATTCCCAGGGATGCATTTAAGATTTCTAAATAACACAATTATTTTAGGACATTATGACTGAAATGCTTACCACTAGTGAACTCGTGGAAGCTTTCAACGAGAATGATTGAAGGCGCTAAAATTGTTTAGAGGATGACCACTGAAGGCAGTAGGCATAATTCAGGAATGGTACACTTGGAAAAGAATTGAGTGTCAGAAAAAGCGAGCTGCTGAAAGGCCACAGAAATCTTAGGTCCTTTTTTTGAGAGAATCTCCAAGTGGAAATGATATTATTTAAGCAGATATGTAATGGACACACTCACCTACTAGATACTGTCGCAGGCATCAGCGACAGGTTAAAAAAAAAAAAAAAGGCCTCTGTGAGATTTACATATGGGCGGGGGCAGGGGACGAAGGCAGTTGCTCAATAAACAAAATAATGGGCAGTATAATGTAGTATTGAGATACAGGAAGTGATAAGGGGGTTGTGAAGAAGCTAAGCCTGGGAAACAAGATGGAGAAGGGCCTTGCATATGAGAGGGCCTTGAACCTTGAATGTGGGTATTGGAGATCAAGTGAGAGAGCCATTTTACATAGGATGGTTGGGAATGGTTCTCAGATAAGACAGCACTTGGAGAGAGAACTAGAGAACATAAGAAATAATTCTGTACAGAGGATACTGTTTTTATCTATATGGCAACAGAACTGTGATCATTTTTAAAACTGAAAGAAAACTCTCATTTTCCTTCATTCCAATTATAATGATTTTCCCCCCATAGGATTATATATTGCTGCATACTGGGTAGAATCTATATACATATAGAATTGATTAAATACATGAAAGAATAATTCTACACAGTCAAGGGCTTATTGCTTGCTACATAAACACATATTAAAATAGAAACATCTTGAACTCCATTTTTAACACAGAAAGATATGCACAAATCATGTTTTGTGATTCTTTTGTTTATTTCTTGCTACTTTTTCAGATATTGAAAATGGGAAAATAGTCTACTCCAAGTTTTACTGTGATTGTATTTCTTGTGTTCAGTAAACCCACAGAAGGATATTAGCAGACAAAAAAAAAAAAAAAGAAAACGGCATGGGGCCACTTTTGAAGTCTTGGCCTTGTCTTTCATCATTTCCATGAATATTGGTTTCACTGGCCCTTACATTAATCATTCCTTAGGAAAAAATAGATGAGCAATACTATTATCCTTATTTTGTAAATAAAAAAAGGATGATAAGAAGGTTAGCAGATTTGCCTCAGGCAGTTCTAACTAGAGGGCTCTGAGAAAGCCCTTTGCAGAAGCTATCTGTCTTAAATGACAGTTCTGAGTTTTAGCCACCAGGGTCCACAGTAAACTAAGTCTAAAACAATATATTTGTAATAGGAAGGTAATAGGACTGGGAATCAAGAGATCTCAATTCTTCTTGCATTTGCTGGTAAACTTAGACTTTCATACCCTGAGTCCTATTGTGGTGGGTGAATTAACAAATAGTGTAAGCTCAGTGCTGTGTAAGAAGTAAGTACAGCATGATTTTGGAGGAAATGGACACACAATCAAAGAAGTTAGGATGGGAGAGAGAACTTCTTATGTACTTACTTACAAAATACTAAATAAATAAGAGTTGGGGTTGATTAGAGCAAGTAGAGATGAAGGCAGAGAAAACTGACATGCAAAGGCCCAGAGGCAAGAAATAAAATTTGACATGTATAATTATTTCTCTATGGCTGGATGATACAGGATAAAGACAAGAAAGGTCAGAGAAGAAGTTAAATTTTTCAATCATGTGTCAAGCACAAAATACCTGTTTACCGCAAAAAATAGTTTTGCTTTGAATGTGAATGCATAGGGACATTTTCAATGTATTTTAAGCATGGGCTGGAACTCCTGGATATGAAATTTACAAGGTCATAGAGACACAGAATAAAGAATTTATTTGAAATAGAAGAGTTATGAAGCCGTAACAATAATCCAAGAGAAAAATGAGGATCTGACCTTAAGTAATGAGTATAGACTAAATTATAAAAGGTTGATTCAAGAGTTATGTAGAAAGGAAAATCTATAGGATTCTATAAATTACTGCATGTGAGGGAGGAAAGAATGGAATATGGTTAAAATAATTTTGAGAGCTGTGATATAAAAAGATAAAAGTTGTAGAAAGAATTCCTATTAGGAAGACAGCTCAGTCTTTTCATTGTATGTAATTGGGCAAGGGAAAAGCTTAGGGTCCATTTGGTCTAAGAACACAGATTCTAACAATTTATGTGAAAATCAGAAACTCTAGGGTACTGGCCCTCGGGGCCCAGTGTCTTTACACACCCAAAGTCCATGCATCCAAGTGATTATCTTAAAGTCTGCTTTTATCCAAAGGTAGAAGATGGTTGGGACAATTTCAAAAGACAAATCTAGAAATAACTTTATCCAAAGGCACAGAGGACGTTTCTCTATCCCCAGAATGCAGTGAAGGGCTCCAGAACCCTGACTGTGCCCTCTATCCCTCTCCCATCCCTGCAGGCACATGTTGCTCAGTGTCGAATATGTCCTTTTCCCATGGACATGACCAAGGCCAGGTGCTCACTCTCAACTGGTGAATATAATATGATAACGATTAGGCAAATTGGGATTTAACACCAGAGCTGGGTAGAGGATCAGTCTCCATTCCTGAGTCACATGAGAACTTGGGGGAAAAGAGGGAGCTAAGATTTATGACACAAACTGTAATGTGAGATAAGAATACCCATCTGGAAAGTGTATGAGAAAAAGGAGGCGAGCCCAATTTGCTAAAATAAAGAGATGGGGCTAGATTGTGTATGTGGCAAAACAGCGCCTCAATGGATGAAAAGGAAGAGTGAAAATAAGCTGAAAGATTAGATTAAAAAGTAGAGAATATTTAATGAAAACAAAACACATGTAGCCCATTCATCTTCTTCCATCATTAGGCATTTTAAAGTATATATTGTGGTATTACTCTTTCTAGGATTATTGTTTTTAAAATTTTTAATTCCCTTCCCTTGCCACTCTTTCTTCATTATGTCCCCGAAACAGAAGGAAAACAGTGTTTCTGGTTTTTATGCTAAGCAGCATGAAAAGATTTCTAAGAGTGAAGCAGATCCAAGGGGAAAATAACTCTCTTAGATATAGATGTTATTGCCATTAAATTACTACCTTAAGTAGATGTACATATAGGAGACACAGTTAATTTCACATGAAGATGGGAAAGACCACTAAGGTAATGAACTTTATTGAGAGTGCTTTTAATCCCATTATGTATGTTTGAGAAGCTTTGTGAGCAGGGAAGACCACTGAGTTGATAAAAGAAGCATTTAGTTAGCAAATGCCTTTTGTGTGTCCCTGCTCACTGGTGTATTTGCTTTAGAAATGAATCTCTCTCCCATGAAAGATACACACACGCTTCTCTGACTTGTCTCTGAAATGGAGTGAGCGCGCGCGTGTGTGTGTGTGTGTGTGTGTGTGTATGTGTGTTGGGATGGGATGTGATCAGTGTCGTGAAGTAACTAAGGAATATATTAGGTAACTTTTTTGAGGCTATGTGGATTGCATAATTTAAGACTGTCCTGGGGCATCCGTAAATTATGCATAGGTTTTGTTTTCTTATTTTACATGCTTAGAGAGGAGAAAAATACTTGATTCTGTAATTTCTATACTTTTAGCATTATCTAGATTTCTCTCACTGTTGAATGCTGAGCCTCTTTAGGAACCACGGCATCTGCTATTTGGAGTATTTTCCTGAGATTGAAAACCAATAATTATGGTGTTCTCATGTGTGAATCACATGGATCTACATATTCTTTGTCTCCCGGTGCTCCCTGGTGAGTGCCACCTTCTGGGACAGTGTATACGTTGTGACACGAGCTATATGGTTTCAAAGATAAACTCCGTTGTACTAATGACCACCCCAGTCTTCCTTCCACTTTGGAATGGTAGATAGCTAAACAACAGATGGTTTGAAATAAGCCATGAGAATCTGGAGGAGAAATTCAGTGTAATGATTTTATTAGCTTGGGTCATTTTGTTTTAAAAATCAACAACTCAAGAGCACTATAATTAGTTATTAACATAGGGCATTGTATTTAGTCGCTTAGTGCGTGTAAGATCTGGAATATTAAAACACTACTTTCGGGTCTGTTTTAGTTACTACATTTGGGGACGTAAGTATATGTTATAATTGTTTTCTCTTATAAAGAGACTGAAGCCAAAATTTAACAAGTCGATTTTCCAGGTCCCATAGACATATTTTCATTTCCCGGTGATTATAGATTTTGATTGACCGCTAGGTGGCAGAAGAGGTTTACAGTTCCTGCATCTATGCTTTCAAAGCTGCTACACGGGATCAGCTCAGTTCCACAGCAGCTGAGGCTGATATAAATGTATAAACAAGCAGAAGCTGTATGTGACACACACCACCATTACTAAAGCATAAAGCAGCAACATCGAGCCAAGTCCTTGGCTTTCGATGATCTGGTGAAGCCAGAGCTCTGCTGATGGGTTGAAGTAGAAAGAGGAATCCTGAACAAAGGACTATTTCCTGAGACTAGGCTTTGTGCATATGGTTTTGTACCATTGTCCGGGACTAATTTTTCAGAGGGAGACAACCGGCAACTCACGCGTTCATTGCTGACTGGAAAGAGTGCTAGCATGTCTACATGACTCTGCTAGGGTCTGATCGTAGAGACCCTGAGGAAGCAATGCCACGGGACAATATAAAGTCAAAGAGCAGCTAAACATGAGCAAACTGAAGTGTTAGATTAAAAAACCTCGTAGCTTGAGAGATTCTTAGCAGTGGGACCTTAGTGACAGGAATAGAATTTGATAGTAAAACATTACATTTTTCTGTAAAAATGATTTACGAAGTGTACAGCCAGGATATTATTTAGGAATAAGTTCTATAATTTATGGAATACTCTCGGTAAACTGGGGGAGGTGCTTGGGTCAAACAGGAAGAAAGGTACCTGTATTTGTGGACGACTTGTTTATGGCTTTTAGAGAAAGGATGGGTATTTATTTTTAATGTGCCCCTTGTGTTCCAAAAGAGGTAAAAACTCTTCACTTAGGAAAGAGTGAAAACACATATTTGTAAAGAACGGGAAGAGTGTGCATTCCTATTGTGAAGGGAGGGGCTCTGCAGCTACAGTTTTCTGGAGGGGTTGTGTTCTAAGTTGATCCACCTACATTTGCCATTGCAGCCAGAACTTGGTACAGTGTGAATGACACAATGCTCCCCAGATGTCACTGTCCAGCCGTGTCTACCAATTAAAACTAATAAACATTCCTCCCCATGCCGAAGATGTGCCGCCAGCCCTGCAAGCAGCAGGGCAGACGATGGCAGTGCATAATAACAGCAGTAGCAGCAGCAGCAGCCAGAGCCCTGGGCAGCAGGTGCACTTGGCTGGGAACAGGGAAGGGCACAGTGTGGCGCTGGCATTTCCTGCTCACATATTATGCAGGCAGAGCTGAGTTGTTTACAAATTGATAGCAGAGGGGATTTGGTTGGAGAGAGAGCTGGGCACACTGTGTTCGGTGCTCAGAGACGCCTAAGCAGGCTCTGTGCTGCCTGACTAGGTGCCTGTCACCTTGGGAAAGGGGGTGTCTGCCCGCCACACACACACCTTGACAGGCAGCTCAGGTCTAGTTCCATAGGCAGGCAAAAATATGTGGGGAGCAGGCCGGGGATCTCTGGTGTTGAGGACCAGAACTTCTCTTTCTGAATCTTTCTCTTCTGGGTCACTGGACATGCACGATGATCACAGAGCAGACCAGTCTGGACATAGCTGGAGAGCTGGAATAAAGAGATATGCAGACAAATAAGAAGGACCTTAAATGAGAAGAAAACAAACCTCCAAGAAGGCAAGGGGTCTCAGCATCCAGTGAGAGGTAGGGGCTTTAGCCCTTCTACACCATGCTAGGTGTCCCTGGGAGGGAGCTGGGGAATCCCAGGGGTGTGGAGTCTGTGTGTGTTTGGGGTTGAAATGCCAGGCTCAGAAATGCTGGACATCGGAAGGATGCAGTGGAAGACAAGCCAGAGGGTAAAGTTCTCTATGTATAGTCAGTCATGGCGAGTCTTACACTCACCAGTGAGTCATCCTGGGTGAGTTTTCTGTGTCAGTGTTATTTCCACCAAAGGCAGGAAGGATGTGTCCTTTTTCCATCTTGTCAGCAGAGCGGCAACCTATGTCAGTCTCTGTTTTCACCTCTGCTGGTTTCAACGGTGCTGTCTGGCTGTGTTAGTGCTGTCAATTTAAAATCATGCATCTCCCTGCAAGTGCTGTTATGATACAGGACACCTGAAGGTGCCATTTTCCTGTGGTTAATTAACCTTGAGACCAGAGGCACACCAGCACAACCCCTTAATTACATTTGTGTGTAACCCTGCAAACACAGGGTGACAAGGGGCCACTAGCACTCTGTCATCTCCCTGTCCCACCTGTCTGACCCATAATCTGGGCAACTGTTATACGATGATTTTTGTCCTCGACATGGGTTGTTCTGCATTCTGAGTTCAAATGGCAAAGCTTTGAGTGTCTGAGTGAAACCTTTTGACAGGTGTATGCAAACATTTATACTTCAAGAATTTCTTTTACCAAGAAAAGCAACCTTCTCTTCTTCTTTCTGCTGGGGTTTCCGGACCCAAAGAAGGAAAATCAGGCATGATGATTATGACTGTGGTGGTAGAAATCAAAGAAGAGTATATATCTGCTGCCATTGCTTTCATAGCATCTAAAATTGAGCGAATTTCCTAATGAATATCCCAGACTCTTTATTTTCCTGAGGCTGGGTGAACTGAGCCAAAGGATTTTTTCATGATCTGAAGCCTGCCAGAAAAACATTTGACTCTAGCATGCAGGGTCTTAGGCTACAGGGATGAAGTGGCAGGGGATCAGACTTGTGTGAAGGGAATAGAGTGGGGAGAGCAGATGGTTGTAGGATCAAATCAAAAATAGTGGAGAGGGGAGGAAGGAAAGAAATGCTGGAGATAAAGGGATGAAGTCATGAAAATTCTAATCATAACCAAGGAATCTAAATCTTGTCTAATAACATGCAGAGGTAGATCCAGACTAAAGATATGCATCACAAAAAGCCAGGAATGTGAACCAAGAACACATCCACTGTGGTTGCTTTACCTCCAGATAAGGGGACTTAGAAAGTCAAGTGTGACATAGCAAAAAACAATCAATGGAGACTGATGTCAAAGTCCATGGTCTCCTTCAGCCCTTCTCTGTCACACTGAAAGCAATTAAGTTCATTCATTCATTTTATTTTTTAAAACCAAGTAATTTCATGCTAACTACACAGGTAGAAAACAGAAAAACTGTGAAAAAACATCTCCCTCTAGTACAAAAATCTGATCATGGATGTTCCTGTATAACATTGCCACCAAGTTGGTATTAATTTTCTGCTTGAATACACCCAGCGGCAGCCTCCTGTCCAGCTATTGGTGGTTTCTGAATAGTGCTGCATCATACCAATATAGGCTTACTTGATACCAGTGTAGTCTCTGTGGGGCTCCTACCTGTAGGGCTTTGAATTGATTCTGGAACTACACAAAGCAAGCCTTTCATACCACTATGTAAGAGTAACTGAAAAGAGGGCTGATGGCCCTTTGTTTGTCTTATTAAGTAACACATGAGTACAGGGTTCGAGACTTTAGAAGTACAAGAATTAATAAGATAGAATCATGGTCCTCAGGCAGTTTTTATCCTTGATAGAAAGATAGAAATGTGACTGTGTTGTATGATGTTGGATAGTCCCGAACCAATAGTGAGTCATGTGGGAAGGGCAAGGAGCGTGGGAAAGTTGGGACTAGCTGGCTCATATTCAGGGAGGAGCCATACTGCGGAGCATAAACAGAAGTTTAGTAGGTATAACACTGGAGGGGTTTGCAGAGGGCGAGAGAAAAAAATGAGAAACTCCTCCCTTCTCCAGACAGAGACTGAAAAATGGTTCTTGGATCCCTTTTGAAGACATTAATGCTGTGAGCAGCGCCAGAATGCTGCTAGGGGGACTTAGATTGATCTCCACTTCTTTTGGCTTTCAAAATATATTTGAAGAATAGAGGGTTGCAGTTGGCCGACTGGCATAAAATGGGTTTAGACTAGCTACTGTGTGAGTAACGTTAGCTCTGTCCAAGAGAGACTCTGGGCAGGAGACAGGAAGGCTTCTGGTATGCGTGTAAGTTTCACTCGCTTCTCGCTGCTGCTATGGAGCCAGAAGGAGACAGTAGGGGAAATTCATAAGGTCTTTTAGTCTACATTTCTGAACGTGGGGCCCTCTCTCAGACATCTTTGTTTCCCGTTATTCTTAAGACATTATGCACAAGATAGTGAAAAATATTCATTTGAAAGTTTGCCTTTTTAATTAAATTATAGTAGAAAATTTAATGCTATCCTGACTCTTTCATGAATTGAATCAGCCTTCTTTATTACTGTAGTTTTCATTATATGAATTATTACTATAAAACACAGATTCTGCTCTCACATGCTTTTGTGATTTAACCTTCGAATCTACCCCTCTCTGTGTTGTAAATGGATCATGTAGAGATACTTACGCTGGTTAATTTGAAGAATATAAGATGTTAAGCTGCACATGGTTCATCTATTCCAAAGAAATTCAGGAAGAGTCATAAATCACCATGGTGACATAACACATTACGGTCCTTAGGGGGATAAAGTACTGCAAACCTTTTCTAATGATTTACAAATCTCCCAAATGAATTGTCATATTGACACAACTTGGGCCACGGCAGGGAATAATTGTTCTCAACAGTCACGTATCCTAGAAGAGAGGGGGAATCTTACACTAAAATCCTGCCCTGATAGCAATAACTCTGCTAACTGTACCGCCAGCTCATGTCTTGTTAAAGGTTTTAAAAGAGAAATACCATTTGTACCCCCAGGGATTCTCGCTAAGGGAAGATTTCCTTTTATAATGAGATGATGCAGTTAACAACATTTTGGACAGTCCTAATAATTTGTCCTTTCATAACACTTCCAATCTCATAATCCTTGGGTTCTTAACCATTAAAATTGTGTGAAGTTTGGAAACAAACATCAGAGATCCTCAGAGCACCAGGTCACAGCAGCTCCATTTCAAAAACAGCAAAGATGAGAAAATATGTCTCTTAAAAATGTAGTTGCCAGTTCTTTCACCCCATACACTTAGAAGCTTCTTCTAAGGATGATTTTCTTTTAGTTAGCCAGGATATAAACATAGCAATCACCACGAAAAGTTTTCAGTTTTAAAATATTCAAGGAGATTATAAAAAAGTTTCTCATTGAAAAATTAGATTGTCGTTAAGAGTGAGCTTCAATTTATTATTGTTAATTATTAAAATGAAATAATTTTGTACCAGATACTTTGAGGAGCAGGGAAATCCTTCCCTTGGAAAATGTTGCACTCTTGACACTGGTCCTAGACATTTGTTTTAAAGAGAAGAGGTGAATAAGTGATTACTTTATGTACCAATTCTGCAGCCTCAATTGTTTCATAGATACATTTTCACTTGTAGCTGATACACAGTTGTTTCATGGCATCTCTTGGAATTTTTCTTACCTTTTTAATAATGCAAGATACTCTTGGGACCTAATTTCTGCCTTAAATAATTCATAATGTATGCTTTATATTAAATGAACAATTTTAATGAGAAAACCATATCTATTTGACTGGGGAATAACTGTTGATTCAATTTGAATGTTATTTTGAATAAACTAGCATTGGATTTTACTATATTATTTTTACATTTATATCCCAAACTTATTTGTGGTTGTTATTATTTATTTTATATCATAGTAAATTGAGAAAGTGACAAGAATTTGAGAGAATGAACTATAATTAAACTAGATGATGGAAAATATACAGAAGAAAATAAAAAGAATAACTAATATGTAAATATAAACTTGTTCAATAAGTTTTTCAATTTTTCTAACCTTGAGATTCTGCGGACAATAGCTGGGTGTCGGGTCTATTCTTGAACATGGAAAAACAGTGAGGCCCTAGCATTAATCTGCTTTCCTTTGAACAATTCTCCAGTCAAAATTTTATATTTATTTGTAGAGATGATTTAAGAAATAGTATTACTATAGTAATACAATAAAAGAAGAAATTTGTCTCTTAAAATAGTAATAGAACAGAACATATAATAGAAAATAAGCAAAAAATGAATAATTAGTACACTAGAGTAATTATGAAATCCCATGAAAGCAGAAATGTGTGCTTTTGTGCACCTATCACCCAAGGCAATGTCACTTACATACACTATGTACAGTAGTTTGTTATCAACTATAAATAGTAGGCCAAAGTAAGCAGTATGAAAGAAAACATTAATAATATCAATAAAATGTGATTAATAGTACTGTTACCTAAAACATATTCACATGCAGAAGTGATCAAAGTATTGTGTGTTTCTGTATGTGTGTATGTACATGAGTTTATATGTGACATATGCGTATATATACACACACAAATATACATATATTTGGTTTTCAAGTATAGTTTATGAATAAAATTATATATACTTATTGTACACATTATGTTTTGATATAAATGTAAACATGAAATGTTTAAATTGTTAGAATAACAACTCACTTATTTTTTCTGTGTGAATGTTCAAGGTTTATCATTTCAACAATTTTCAAGTATATAACACATGGCTTTTAACTATAGTTATGGTGCTGTGCTAGAGATCCCCAGAATTTATTTATGCTTTCTAACTAAAACTTTTTATCTTTTAGCCAAAATCTCATTTTCTACTCCCTTGCCAGCTCCTGGAAACACCATTTTACTCTGCTTCTATTCTTTTTTCTGGATCCACTTATAAGTAAGATTATACAGTATTTTTCTTTCTGTGCCTGGCTTATTTCACATAGCATAATTGCTCCGGATTCATTTTGTTGGTGCAAATCACAGGATTTCCTTCTTTTTAAAGGCTGAATAGTACTTCGCTCTGTATGTTCACATATTTATTCACTTATTAATGATGGCTTAGGTTGATTCCATATCTTGGCTATTGTGAATATAATATTGAAATGAACATGCGAGTACAGACATCTCTTTGTGGTAGTGATGGTATTTCCTTTGGATATATATCCAGAAGTAGTATTACTAGATCCCATGTTCTCTTTTTAATTTTTTTTTGAGAGGAATCTCTACTGTTTTTCATAGTGAATGTGTTCACTTAATGCCCTGCCATGTTCCTTTCCCCAGTGTTCCCCTTTCTCTACATCCTCACGACACTGATCTTTTATCTTCTTGATAGTAGCCATTGTAATAGATGCAAGGTGATATCTCATTATGGTTTTAATTTTCATTTCCTTGATTATTAATATGTATTAATTAATATACATATTAATTCATAATCTTTATTAAACATATTAATGAAAGATTAATTTGTAATCTTTATTAAACATAGCGTACGTTATTATTCCTTCTGTATAGAAACAGAGGGTTTAATTGTCAAAGTAAATTGCTTAAATTCACATTGGAAACTTTGAACAAGAACCTGCATTTCCAGAGGTTCTGGTGGCCTAGAGATGGCCTAGAGGAAGCAGCACTAATAGATAGCTCCAACATACACAGCAAGGTTGACCAGCGTGTGGGTGTGTGAGGTGGTAGAAACATTAACAACTGGAACACACTCTGAATGGGATAGTGAACAAGTGAAATACAAAGAAATGGAAAGCTGTAATAAAAAGTGAAGCTGCCCTCGAACCTGGCCACTGTTCTCAGCACAAGTCTAGAGACATCATAGCCCCCAGGGTGGCAGAGTCCCACTGGGACCTGACCAAGAACCTTGGATAAAAATAACAGAAAAGTACATCTGTGTTCACAAGGCTGAAAGACCAAGACGTTCTGTGAAATACATGAAAACTTTCAGCGGAATAAAGCAGGGTACAGGACCCAGTCAGGCACCCTCCTGAACTACCGGCTCGGTCATGCACTTCCCCCACGAGTACATGGCCTGAAGTCTAAGGAAGTGCTTCTCTGTTCAGAGGTTCTAATACCAGAGCAAGTCCAGAGTCTAAGCCATTTTCAGGCTCTGAGCTGGGGCTGGAAGTGGTAAGCAAGGACCAGATAGTTTTGACTTGGACTTCTGCTTCGATGGCACTGGGTATAGAAAGAAATAAGTGTAAAAGATAAACTAAGAGGTCTCAGGGTGGCCCAGAACCACTGGTAACAGAGTTGGAGAGAAGCAGCCTGTGATAGGTTGGAGGACCTAACACCAGATGCCACCGAGACCACACAGGTATAGGCTGACTAAGACAGCAGAGCCCAGAGTCTAGAGATGGAGGGAGAAAGACAGAGTGGGAACAACTGATGCAGTGGTGGGTATATTAAAAACCTATCACTTCAGATTCAGACAGCCAAGATTTACTAAGATCTAACTGTATTTTCCAATATTTATATTTTGAAGAATCATAAAAATATGGCTTCATAATGAAAATGATTATGTATTATATAAAAATAAATAGAAACATATAGAAAGATTTTAAAATATTTACAAAGTAACTTTCAGATAAGCTTGAGTCTTATCTGACTGATGTGGATTAAGGATATAAATTTTACTTTTCACAAAGTTTATCATTTAAATATTAAAAATAGAGATTAACAGTGTATCTGTATTGAATACCCATATTTTTCCTTAAAATCTGTGAAAAGTCAACCAAAATTTTGATTATTAGTTGGGAAAATTATTCTTTTGTGCTTTTATGTGTGTGTATACATACAAAGAATTACTCAAATCCCTTCACTTTTATTTTAACTGAATCTCTGGATTTTTTACTCTAAATTACGTAAAAAAAAAATATGGGAAAAAATATGGGGGTAATATAGGAAATATATACAGAAACCCTGAGTTCCTTTTCTTGGCTTTCTCTGAGCCACAATTAAAATATAATAAAGTTTTTGTGTAAATCAAATTATATGCAAATAAATGTATACTCATATACAGTTATACATTTACAAGCTATAAAGTCTTATATCCATTATACTGTGGTTACTAATACTCTGGAATGAAACGAATGACCCCTGTTGATGCATGTAGCACTGTTGCAGATCAGCGTCTGTTCTGGTCTATTCTCAGGTCACACAAAGGAAGAAAGCACCTCTTCTACTTCATGTCTCCTCTCAAAGGATAGCAGGAAATTAAAAAAGGAAAGGAGTTCTGTGTAGCATTTCTGACAGCACATTTCTCAGAAGCCAGAAATACTTCTTTCCTCTGTAATAAGTTGCTGTAGATACAAAGGAGCACTTATGATTGATGACTATCTCTGTTTGCATGAGGGATAATTCCTGAATACACAGTTCTCCATTAAAATACAAATGCATTTTTCAACTGTGTATTTCTTTATCTATGTTTTAGTCTTATTTGACATTATATAAAAAGAATCAAGTAAAGTTAGGCTCTAGTGTATTCCAGAAGTGAAGCTGAAGGAAAGGGAATTCCAAAAGGGGGAGAAACATAGTTTGCTCTGTGTGACCCGTGGTCCTGACCCAGGAATGGTGAAGCAGCTGAGCCCTATGACACTGATGTGTTCTACTTTCCTTTTCAATATAGAAGATCTGTATTAAAATCAAAACATTTTTAAATGTCTTATTTAGAGAATTTAGAACCTTAATAGGTGAATCTTTAAGGACATTACCAAGACCGCCTTGCCTCTGACATTACTAGCACACTGTGGGCCCTGAGCTTTTAACAAGTTTAGTGCTTGATGCATCTGAAATGTAGCGGTGTATTTCTCAGGTAAGTCACGTTTAATATTAGCACTTATATATGGGAAAGCAGAGCTGAAATGAAAGAGAAATTGATGTGGAAGAGATTATCAGAGACAATTGAAGCAGACATGTTTGATATGAATGAGCAGGCTGATTGTTGGTACCTATGAGAATCTGAGATCACAAACTAGAACATTATTTTAAGAGCACACAGGTATTTTTGCTATCGTGTGAAAGAAGAAAATGGAAACCCAGACTTGATGGGTGAATTGAAAATGTCTGGTTGCTACTGTAGAAACTGAGACCAAAAGAGAGATAGAGAGAACTGTGACAGACATTGTGTTAGGCACCTTTATAACCACCACTGAATTTAATTTTTATAACAACCATATGAGATTCATTGCTATTTCAGAGGTGAGCAATTAAGACTTAAAGAAGTAGAATTATCCAATCACAAAGCCAGTAAGAATCAAAATCTATTTGACACTGTAAGTGGAAGTCTTCTACTGCATCTGGCTCCCTCTCAGATTTAGCAGCACTGGGCTTAAATTGCTCAACTATAGAATATATAGTAAGGATTGTACAAAACTAAGGTGTGTGATATGATTTGATTGTGTCCCTCAGAGTTCATGTATTAGGAGCTGCTATGGGTTGTGCCTAGATGTCCCCCAAAGTCTCTTGCAGTCACAGGTGGGGCTTTTTAGAGATGGCTCGATCTAGAGAGTGAGAAGCTGGGATTAAAGGTGTGTGATTATTAAATCAGCTCACTGATTGATTGGTTTGGCACCAGCCTAATGCTGGTAGCCTAGATAGAATATAAAAGGGGCAGAAAGAAGCTGCTGAGGTCCCTTGCTTGCTTTGCTACCTTCTGCCTGTCATGAACCATTTCTCCTCCATGAGGCCCCTCTGCCATGCCACCCTGCCTTGGAGCCAGCTGATTAGGGACTGAAATCACTACAAATTGTGAGCTAACTAAACTTTTCTTCCTTTAACTTTGGGTATTGGGTATTTTGTCTCAGGAATAAGCAAAGTAACTTAATTCCCAATGCAACAGTGTTAAGAGGTGGGAGATTTAAGAGGCAATTAATGTTATTATTGCCAGGGTGGATTCCATGTGAGTGGATTTGTTACAAAAGTGAGTTCAGCCCTCTTTTGCTCTCTCCTGTATGAACAGGCTGTCCTTTCTCTGCCCCTATTCCTCACCCCCACTTACAACCTCATACCGTGGAATGACATAGATGAAAGACCCTTTCCAGAGGCCAATACCTTGATGTTAGACTTCCTAACCTCTGGAACTGTGAGAAATAAACTTGAAATTGCTCAGTCTATGAAATGTTTTTAGAGCAAGATAAATAGGATGAAGCTAATATCCAATATTTTTTTTTAAGAATACAAATGTGATGTCTCTCCCTTAAGTCAGCACTTGTGATATCTCATGTTAAGAAATAGATTCTGTGAGTAGAGAAAGCAAAGAGACAGCAAATTTATGCATATTATTTGGGTTCTTTTGGAAACTCTAGGGTGACAGACCTCATGTTATGAAATGCTTTTAAGTGTCTGCTGACATTTTATAAGCCCATTTAGTTCATTTGGTGATATTCACAACTATTTGTGTATTTGCTCGCTTTCACATATGAAGCATTTGCTACCTGTTTGAAAACACATTACAGAGAAAAAGAAACAAAGATATGAATTATCTTCCTATTTACCTTTCAATTCTGAAAGATAATTACTTGTTTAAATAACAAGTTCAGTCTTGATTAGAGGGCATTAATGATCATTAATTATTAAAACTATGTTGCATTTCAACTCTCATCAAGAAACCAAGCTCAACTTACCCTGTGTTTCAGTGATGCATCTCATCTAATTTTTCCACTTTAAAAATCTTTTTATGAATAAATATAAATGGAAAATCAGAAAAGTACTATGAGTAAATCTTCATGTCTATGTAAGACAGCATGACAAAATAACAAATATACTAAAATCTTTTATAAAATATTAGCTATATATGAGTTTTGACTTAAAGTGTATTATACCTATTTATGGTGTATATTCTTCCCTTATTGTAGCTTATCTCATAGATCCTTTTCATTCATTCACTCATTCAGAAAGTATTTATTACTATCGCATGCTCCAAACAGTCCCCAACACTGGTTCTAGTAACAGCAAGCTCTTGTGGAGTTTTTTCTCCAGATGCGGAGACAGATATTAACAAAGCAAAATAAAAAAGATAATGTCAGATTATGTAAAACACTGACAGGGAAGGAATTGGGATGGATTATTTGGTAATCAAGCCAGGGTAGATCTTTGAGGAAGATACCTTTTCAAAGAAACCTACATGAGGAGAAAAGCCATCCATTCAAAGGTATAGGAATGTCAAAAACTACCAACAAGAAGAGCTTTAAAATGTTCAAATGAGATTTTTTTTTAAAGTTGGTATGGCCAGGTAGTCATAGAGTAAGGATGGGACCAGATTCTGAAAAGCAAGACTGTTATACATGGTGTGGATATTAATATTAGTGCTGTGCAGATAATGGAGAGTGGTGAGGTGGCAATTACTGAAGAAAACAGACTGAAACAACCCAGGCCAGTGATGCTGGTGTTTAGGGTGAGCCCCTCAGCAGTGAGGAGGGAGTGTGCGTGTGTGTGTGTGTGTGTGTGTGTGTGTGTGTATGAAAGAGAGATTGATTCAGAATTTGTTCTCGAGTCACAATGGAAAGGACTTTAAGAATTTGATGGATGTTGGAGAGAGGAATCAAGATTCACTTCTCACTTTTTGACTAGAAAACTGTGGACATTGGCGCTATTCACTAAGTTAGGAAATTTTTAATTTAAAAAATTTCATCAGTACTTAATATGCACAAATCATTTGTGACCTAAAAAAGGTTGCCTTATTTATAAAAGGTTTCCAATGACTGTCATTTCCCCTGTTCTCTTGAAATTTTGCCATCGTAGCCAGCAATAGACTTCACTTTTGATGTAGACCCTTGTGTGGGAGGTTCTTGGAATGTGGATCTGTGAGATACAATGTGTTAGTTAACTTTCCATTGTTGTGACAAAATATGAGAAAGATGACTTAAAAGATGAAAGATTTATTTTGACACATGGTTTCAGAGGTTTCAGTGTTATTCTTGTTCTGGTTGCTTTTGGGCAGTCCACGGTAGCAGAAGAACATGGTAGAGAAAAGATGTTTACCTCATGGTGTCTGAAGAAGAGAGAGAGACAGAGAGACAGAGAGAGACAGACAGACACAGGGAGAGACAGACATGGAGAGAGACAGAGAGAGAGAGACAGAGAGAGAGACAGAGAGAGAGACAGAGAGAGAGACAGAGAGAGACAGAGAGACAGAGAGAGAGATACAGGGAGAGACACACAGAGAGAGACACACAGAGAGAGACACAGAGAGAGAGAGACACAGAGAGAGACAGACACAGAGAGAGAGAGAGAGACAGAGACAGAGAGAGACAGAGACAGAGAGAGACAGAGAGAGAGTGAGAGACAGAGAGAGTGAGAAACAGTGAGAAGCAGAGAGTGAGAAACAGAGAAACAGAGAGAGAAACAGAGAAAGAACAACAACAACAATAACAAAACTAGTCTAGTCCAGGGACAAAACATAATCCCACCGATCCTCTCTTCCAACTAGTCCCCACCTCTTAAACAGCACCACCAGCAGGGGACCAAGCCTTCAATGTAGGAGCCCATGAGACACATTTGAGATCTAAATAGAGCATCAGGTATTGGTAACAAAACATTGTATCTTACTGCATCATCCTGATGCACAATAACTTTAGGATAATTTTTCTTTTGCTTGCTCCACAATGGTTAAGAATTGATGAATAAACCAGGGAATAAATCAGAAATAAGAAATATGTAATCAGTCATTGTAGACATTGCTGGCATACACTAGGAGCCTACTTCTCTGTTTAGAAGCACTATATATATCTTTCTGGATATAGTGAGAGTCGAGGACTTGATAGCATCAGTTTACAGGGGAGCATATGACACATGTGCCACACAACTCTGAGAGGTAGAAAATCATCTGTGGAAAACCATCATTGCTTTGCAGCTACAATTCTAAGACTGACAACACTCTTTGGGATGCTGTTGACATTAACTATTTACACTTCCTCAAGGCTTCTTAACTGTATGTCCTAGTGCCCTTGTCTCTTGACTGTCCAACTCCAAATTCCTTAAGGACTGTTGGCTCTTTACCTTTTAGATTCTGCTCTGTATTATGGATGTTTCTGAAAATCACTCTAGCATTTAAGATGAAATATTTGCGGTGAAGAAGACAGAGCTTAGCAAATGAGCTGGATGTACCATACAGCAAGCTCCAGAAAAACAAACAAGTAGAGAGGAAAAAAAAAAGTAAGCCTAAACTTTGATCAAAAGAGTGGTGTGAAGTTTTATTTTTTCTGTTTTAAACCCAATATTTGTTTTCCCTATCCCCATCTATTCCTCTACCTTGTACAGTACTCAGTGTTTCAGTTCAGCATTTGAGCTCAAGTTCTACACTGTAGGTGCCATATTGTCACCTGACCAGGAGACAATGATGTACAGCAACTTTTAGAGTAGTGTTAGGATTGTAGATCAGAGTCCTCTTTGACACACTGTGTGCATTCCCTTGTCTGAGTGGTATATACAGCCAGAAAATTGTTGGAGTGTAGCCATTCCATCCAAAACCAGTGTGTGGAAGTGCAGTCCAGTTCAGTGGGCTGGACTGATCACAGAGGAAAAACAGGTGAGCAAGCATTGTATACCAAAGGTACATGGAAGAAAGCAAGATCTTCACAAGGAAGGGCAGAAAAGAAGGATACAAATGTGAGACAATGCTGATACCACCCTGAGATACATATTAAAATGGCAGGACTGAAAATGTAATATCATAAGCTAAAGTGTTTGAGTTATGTTACTTTTTACTTCCGTTTCTTTTTTTCTGGTTTGAAACTCATTACAGCAATAGTGGTGGTGTGGTAACAAGGTAATGGAACCTGGAGTTCAGGTACCTATTCCAACCCTACATGAGTCAGTATGGTAAATTCACTTTAGTCCTTTGAGCCTCAACTTTCTCTTCTATAATGAGAGACAGTAAAAATATACAATGTCTAGTTTGGTGTGAAGATGACTACATCCTATGCACACTTCATGTAGTATATACATGCGAGAATACCTTAAAGCAGGGAAATCTCAAACAAGTGGTAATTGTCTCTATTAGGCAAAAGTGACTCCACACTGACACTCTATTATGCAGATGTATAAGTTTTTAAAAATTACTTATAAGTTTAAAAGGTAATATTTATTTAATCAGGATCATAATCTTATTTTTCCATGACCACAACCCCATGCATGGATACTATTATTGCCTTCATTTCACAGAGAACAAAATCAAAGTTCAGAAGGGTTAGGTGAGTCAGTCAGGGTTCCCTAGTTAATGCTGTACCAGCATGCAATTTCAAGTGTATTTAATTTCAAAACAAGGCTTTGACTCCAAGTATGTCATGAGTACCCCTAAAACATAAAGCAAGTATATCATGAAGAACCCCTAAAACATAAAGCAATACTATAAGCAGTTTGAAAAATAAACTATGACAACCTGAAACAGGTTTTAATGTTCATGAGGCAGACTATAGTGCCAACAGTATTATACTACGCTGAAGAATGTAGTCAGTGTACACACAAATCATTTGGCTTGACACCACTGTTATGTGTATATATCAACTCACCTCTGCGTTGCTATTTCTTAATTGGAAACAAAAGTAGTTTGTATGGGAAATGATACCATGTTGGCTACATTTGAATGTTAGAAGTTGGGAAGACAGTATTATTCCTAATAAAATCCTCAGAGAGCTGTGATTTTTCAACCAAGTTCAACTGTCTCCAAAGAGTCAAAAGAAAATTCTCCCTGAGTCCTAAACTTCTGAACAACATATAAGAGGTAGGATAAAGTTTGATGACTAAAGGTAAGGAATGTCATTCTTTTTAGGCCAAGTGTCTTCCTGAGTTAGCATCACATTCCCATCAATTTCAGGATCTGGAATTGAGAAACCACATGGATGGCATTGGAAATATATAGCAGATTTTACTAATATTTGCAGAGATGGAAGGAGATAACATAGCGCATATGCAAACAGTCTAATGCTGAAGTTTAGACCTTTGGGATTTTTATTACTTTCATGTCTTGGATCATTGTGTTCCGTTGCTTAACAATACCCCTCATCTTCCCTAGAGTTTCTGTTTCTTCATTCTTAGGAACAAAAGCCTTTATTCTTGCCATTTCTCAGGGGGAACAGTTTCAGTTGGTTTTAGCGACTTTTAGCAGTACATAGAGATTTGCATTTTCTCTAAAGGAAACACACCTTTAGACCTGTGAAAGACACGGGTCTTTGACCATACGTATTTTCATTTCGCTGGTTACATAATCTTGTAGTTTATATATCAGTGTGTCGTCCATTATGCCAAAAATGACTTGATTACAGAATACTGTGACTTGTATTTTTTACCTTGAAAGTACCTTAATTAATTGCATTTGTATTTTAATTGAGCTGCCATAATTATAGTATCCTTCAACCCCTCTCCCCCAATCTTTCTATATAGAGTTAGGGTATGAGGAATAATCAATGAGAAAATAATTGGACATAGCAACATAATTTATTCATTCAGTTCAGTCTCCCAAGTATATTAAAAAGAAAGTGCCTCAGAAAAAGGTCTGAACCTTTCATTGCCAAGTGTTTTATTTTCCTTTACAAAAAAAATATGCTTGGATGAGAACTTCTAACAATTGAAAAGTTCCTTTCAGTGAAAAAGAAATCTATGTCTTATTTTTATGGAAAATATTGGGGACAGAAGATGAAAAGATGGAATGTAAATGCACATAGGGCATGTTAATGAATATCTTTTTACTGAGAACTTTGAAAAAAATTTTAAAATATGCTTTTTGATTTTCATAAATTAACTACATGACATTTATTAGTTTTTCTTTGCTGTACAGTAAATCAGCACACAACTTAGTGTCTTAAAACTCTAGTCATCTTTTATTATTTTTCATGGTCTCTGTGGTTCAGAAATTGAATGGCAGCTTGGCTGGTGCTTCCAGCTTTGGGTCTCTGATGAGGTTGCAGGAGGATGGTGGTCTGAAGATTTCTTTATTCTCATGTTATATGGGAAGATTCTAGCAGTTTGGGTGGTCTTTCCATGTGGTTTCTGTTTCATGGTAGACTCAGGGGGAGTTAAAAGTCTGAGGTGCTGGCTCAAAGGAGTCAAAAGCTGTATCGCCACAAGAAGAGAGCCAGGAGAAGGCTCTGACCTCTTGTTGGCTCATCTCCAAGTTCCTGATTATATTACCTGCATCATAGTCTGAGGCTTAGAGTCTAAACAGAAGAATACTTAGAAACTCATGCACAGATAGGAAAGGAGGGTAAATAGATGACCTTTTCCCTAGAAACAAGATTATGGAACAATGTAGGGCCATTGTGGGCCAAAAATATTGCTGTAGACACTTTTGGAAAGTGTAATCTGCCATAGACAGGTGTCTTTGTCTCCAATTTAAAGAGAAGCAAACATAGCTTCTGAGTTTAAAAGACTTACAGTCACCTAGACATATCTGGTCTCAGGTGTCTGGAAGTGGCAGGGGCATACTCTAACTTAGCTAGTAGTGCCTTGTTCTATGCTTCATACATCAGCACAGGCCTTTTCTCATAAGAATCGTACCAAATGGCAGTCCCCCAACACATACCAACCTCACAGAAAGACACTGTTGGAATAGCCAAGTGACTCCACCTCTACCTCTGGTGTGTATCTGTGTCAACAACCTTCTTTCATCACCTTCCTGCCGGTTAGCCAGATGGGGCACAGCATCATGTTGCCTTATTAGCATTTTAGCTTCTTTTTCATAACCTTAAATTTATATTGACTGTATGCACAAAAGACCCGTGTAGAAGGATTATTTTGTATGGTTTTCTGACATACTAAAGGATGCTACTGCTACGCGATGAAATTTAATGAAAAAAGAGAATGTAGAAGGGAAACTGAAAGTCTAACAGGAACAAAGACCTTAACTTTTAAGGGATGACAAATTCTACTTTGTACTATTTTAATCTGAGGACAATAGATCTTATAACAGTAAATATTCTTGTGAAATCTGCCAAGTCGTTTAAAAAGTGTCTTATTTTAAAAGCTTTTGTACCTTTCCAAACTAAACAAAGTGCTTCAAAGATTTTTGTGGATACTTTAAAAGACTGCTCGAAAATAGAGAAGGATAATGGAAATTAAGAATTGATTCAAATTAATAGATAGTGAATTCAAGAAACAATCAAATGTTATTCTATGGCTCGCCACTACATGGATTTTCATAGTCTAAAAACAAACAAAAATATAGTCTCTGTTGCTGACATCTACCTAAAAGTGAGCTTTGTAGTATTATTTTCTTCCCTAAATTCAATGAATGTTTTTGTATCAGTAAGGAGTTAGAGGAATGAATTCTGTTCTCTTTTTTCAAGAAGCTCCCTCAGGAACGATGGGAATATCTTAGTAATTTATTGTTTTTAGATTTTCCTTCTATGACCCAGAATAATGGAAATTTTAGAAAGCAGCAAGTTATTCATTGAGTACTCAAATGATAAGAGGTTAAATAAATGTTGTTGTTGGAAAGGAGAGTGATATTCAAGAAATAGCTACACATGATTCTTTCTTAAGAAATTTACCATTGAACAACAAATGAAATTCCTCCATGTCTATAACTCACACTTACACACAGCTGCTCATGTCCTTGTTCTCTGCCGCTTGCTATGACAGGGGACTTGTCAAATCCTGGAGCTCTGTTATGGGAAATGGAGTAGGGATCCAGAATACAGTTGAAGAATATATATTGGAAAATGTGTAGTCAAGGTTTCTGTGAATTGGTAACACTTCAGAAATGTGTTGTCCTTCATGTAGATATACACTAAAATATATTTTTCAATTCATGTTACTGTTTTCAGTATTACTTCTGAGGCTAATGCAACGTACTAGCTTGAATGGAGCATGTATTTCTACATGTATTTACTAGGTATGGTTAATATTGTTACCCGGAGTCCAAGAAATTTCTGTGCATTTCGGATAGACTTAAAAAATGTAGCATTTAAGGTGTACAGAGTATGTATGACCTGCGCAATCCTGTCTAATGATGTGGTACGGTGGATTTGAGTAATCATCTCATTCACCACAGTTTTACATCTTTTGATCTCTTTAGCATGCACTGACATATTAGGTACACAGTGAACTACCTTAATAAAAAATTCAAATGAAAGTTCTTTAGCATCACCAGGTATTCCTATACTTAGTTTTTAAACGAGTGCATTGCAAGATAAATATAGATGTGGCTTTGTGTTTCAAGGTCATTGTCAGAGATAAAAATATGATTATAATGCTTTACGCACTTAAAAAAAATCGATATTCAGTGGAATGTCGTTGTAGTCTTGTTTTGTGCAAAGATGATTTTGAGTCCCTGAGTCAGCATATCTGAACAATGGTAGCATGTACTTTGTGATATGAGTAGAAAATGTGGTTCTGAGTATAGAAATTTGTAAGAGTTTAATGATTTTAACTATAAAGAACCACAATGTTTGTCTATACAGTAAGCAAAGAATCAATATTCAAACATACACTTTGAAGAATTTGATTTATTAAGAGTATTTATTATAAAGCATCTTATTGTAATGTTCCTGTGAATTAATGTTTGTATGAGTTGCACTGGTTGTATCTCCTCAAAAATAAAAAAAAAGATTCAGCCCCATGTCTGATTTTTATTTAATTACTTTTAGTAAAAAGGATCATTTCAAAAATAACTTATTTCATTTATTTTTGTATTTTTTCTTATGTCATGAGGCAAAATTATCTTCTAAGATTGAGTATTGATGTAGTGGGTAGACTGGATATGTCAATGGTTGGAGATGAGAGGATGAGTATCTACTGAGTCTCAATCATTGATAGGGACATAGTTAGGTTTATGCTTTAGATATATCACTCAAGGTATAGTGAAGAGGTGGTAGGTTACCAAAAGCAAGAGTAGAAAAAAGAAGAGCAAACATGAACCTTTTTCAATCTAGAAATAAATATGATGGCATTAAGTAGGCATTGCAGAGAGAATAGAGGAAAGACAGATGAAAAGTAAGAAAGTAAAGGCATAAAACAACATAGTAATAAGAATTATATGCAGGGAAGACTTCTATCTGTATTCCATCCATTTCTTTTGCTTCTGAAAATATCAACTCAGATTTCTCACGAGGAATCAATCATTTCTGTGTCCCTCTATAAACAAGGTTCAGCTTTCTTTTTGAGGTAAGCATATAATTCAGGTCTGATATTTAATGAGTTAAACTGGCACAAAGTACTGAGCAGGTTTTTCTAGAAGTACTCACTTCTGGGAACTTTCTTCTTCTTTGCTCCTGGACTGGGAACTGAAAGCTGGTAGAAGAAGCATAGACCTGCCAGGGACGATAATGTGAAAACTGTCTGCCAAATTGGGAAATGGAGAGAGCTAAATAAAGCATGATGACATTCTTTTAGCACCCAATTTAATCTTCCATGACACCATTAGGTTCATTACATTTCCTTTTTTTCCCCCTCAAGATAGTTTGGATCAAGTATTTGTTCCTTGTAATAGAAAGAATTCAGAATATTCTACAAAGCATACAGACTTTAATTTGTTCCAGAGTTGCTCGTGCAATGTATTATGGGGGATAAATAAAATGTAGAAAAAAGATCTATAGATTTTGGTAAGATTTTTGCTGTTTTGGGCCTTTCACTTTCAAAATACTGTAGTACACATTGTTTCTTTCCATTTTGGCTTAAAATCTCATAAAATTTGATTTGGCATTCCTTAGAACTTCGAGTACCCTTGGTGTTGGAGGTATTGCTTTATAAATTACTGTACACATTTCTAAATTATGAACTTGTTGGTCAAGTAATTTGTAGTCTTTTTGGTTTTTAAAGCTTTGAATTCACACAAAGCATAAACAAAGCATGGAAGAGAATTACTAGAATTCTCACTTTTTAGACTTTAAATAAATAAAATGTACATTATAAATTGGAGAAATTCTAATCATTAGTGCTGTTTTGTCATCTTTGTAAACATCTTAGTCACTTTTCTCTTGTTGCTGAGACAAAAAACCTGACACCCAAAATTAAGGGAGGGAAGGTTTATTTAGCTCACAGTTTGTAGAGGTTTCAGTCCTAGTAGCGAGTTCAAGGCAATGTGACATGGCAGACAGGCAGAGGGCAGCAAGGCAGGTGAGGGAGCAAAAGGGACTAGACAAGCCTCTTTCTGTCCCTTATATTTTTTCCAGGCTACCTGGCTTTAGGGTGAGTAGCACTCCCACCCTTAATCCCAGCACCCTTAATCCTAGTATCACATCCTTGATCCCAGCAGAATTATGCCAGACCAATCAGTGGACTAATTTAGTAATCACACACTCTGGATCCAGCCACCTCTGAAACACCCCACTTATGACCACATGAGACTTTGGGGGGACATCTAGACACAAATGATAACTAAATAAAGAAATACTATAACCCCTGCTTTATTTGAAATATGAGGCAACTAAATGAAATTCTTATTTCTTTTTTGACTTAACTGCCAGGAGAACACTTTAAAATGACTTCCTGTAATCTTGGTATTTCCTTTGTATTTAAAATATAGAAAAATGAATATGGGCTACAGTTATTATTTATACCTTGAAAGAGTATTCCAATGTTTTAACACTGAAGATTTTCATTACAAGTGTTGTTTAGTTGTTTAATTCAATAGTTTGTTCTTATAAATTATTTTATAAAAAAACAATATTTAAAAAATAAAGTCAAATTAGACATTCTGAATTCTATGTGCATATATAGTTCATAATTTTAATTAAACACTAAATGAAAGTCATAATTAAAGATTTTTCTAAAATCATAAAAAACTAATGAATATTTCCTTTTATAAAATATCTTATTTTTATCTGAGTAAAGGCAACAAAGACCAATCAGAATTCAATAATAAAGTGAAAATATATGTTTGGTGTTTAATTTTCATTTTTATTGAGAGTTTTTACCCCAGTAATGCTGATAACTTTTATATACATCAGTAAACCACAGGGAGTCTATCTACTTTACTGTTTTTCGCTGAGTTGTTGGTTTTATTCCTATCCATTTCAAGATGATGTTTATATATGAAGACAATTAGACATTTGCTTATTTTAGATTTTTCCAGTGCAAACTCTAAAAAATGTTTAGCTTTAACATTATGGCTTTTGATTTCTCTTCTATACCTACAGAAAACCTTTTTTCTCTAACATCATTACAATCGCTAGCATGGATTTTTTTCTAGTATGGTTCCATTTTATTTTATATGCTTAAGTGTTTGATCCATCTGGATTTGTATATGTTAATGTGCATAGTGAATGTAGAAGACATGACGTTTCAATTCAGTTTTATTTTATTCTAATTACTCTGCCAATTTTCTAGTCTCTTTTGCTGAACATTCTGTCTTTCCCCCTACTAATGGGAAATGCGGTCTCTTCTATCATGTGAGCATGTGTACACAACACACACACACACACGTGCTCGCACACACACACACACAAATATGCTCCAAGAGAAGAGAGTTTGTTATCTTGTTTTTATTCTGTCAATAGCACAGAACAGAACAGTACTTGGCTTGTAGAGGTACTTAATAAATACTTGTTGAATGGACATATTCTGCTTTCATAGGTTACCGTATAATCTGAAACACTCAATTCCTTTAACCTCGTGCCTATGACCTAAATATTTCCGAAGACAGACCCATGTGGAAATTGTAAAATGTATCTAATGGAATGAATTGATTTTCTGGAATTTGAAATTATGTTCTTATGTGTGCCTTTAGATTTCCCTTTCACTTCCTTTACTGGAAAGTTCTCATGTTTCCCATAATTTTAAAAATGTGAAAGTTCAAGGACAATCCTTTGGCAAAGTGTCTTTCAGTCTTTTGAGTCCAATACACAGAGACAAATGACATTTACACTTAGGGAGACACTATCCCTTAAGGACTGTGGTAAGTTCCTTATGCGTTAGTTCTAACTCATGCTCTCTCATTCCCATTCAAGGAAGCATTTTTGCGGTGACTTTCTTACACTCATACCTTCAGTTCTCTCCAATTTCTTATGAAAAATAAAATTATTTATACATGCCAGCATTAAATCGCTAGAATCAAATCACATGTAGCATAGCTGACTGCTGAATAAGAGTACAGCCAGTGTGAGAGGTTAACCACTCTACAAGTGTCGCGTCAACATCTCCTCGGTTCCTAACAGAGGCTATGAAGCTAAGGGAGTAGCTGGGCGTTCAGATGTGACCTCTCATTTAATTCCCATGAGAGTCTGCGCAGGCCAAGAAAGATTACGTTCCCCAGAGTCGTTCATTCTGGAACTGGGGGAGTCAAGAACTGTGGGCGGTTTGGCTGAAGAGTCCAACCTCTTCAGTGCTGGCTACTCTGATAAGACTCCGCATGTATTGTTGTTATTTCTGGAGGTTCCATCCCTTTTCAGTGGGTATCACTCTTCTGTCATTAAAGAAATTACCAGAACTGCAAGAAACACAGTGGCAAGGGCTTATTATTAAATAACTAGTTTGCGACATAGAGCTCAAGCGTAGAAAATATCCAGTCTTCTGAATTCTGATTTTTGTTTGTGTTTCTTTGAAGAGCACATGGGGTTTGGGCCGATGTGGAAAGCTTATTTCCTCTCATTATACCAGAAAGGCTCCAAAGTCCAGGACCCTTTTCTTGCTCCGAGCCTGGCAGAGCTCCTCGGAGGTACAGCAATGAGGGCGGTGAGATTACAGGCTCAGCAAACCGTGAAAGAGAGGGCATGGAAGACTAAGACATGCTGGAAAGAGAGTGTGGTGGACCAAATACAGCCAAATAGCAAGTTTTAAAAGACTAGATATCCGTATTAATTTTTCTGAGAATATGTGAGTCTTTTCAAGAAATTTTTAATAAAAGTAAACACATCTTTAAAGTAGACTATTATTGACACTGAAAGAAATCCTGTGTTCAATTCCATTAGATATAAGAAGGTCTTTATTATGAAAAGTATATTTCCAACTTCATGGATTTTTAAAAATAAAAGTCTTAAAATGAATCATATGCGTTTATTTAACATCCATACTGCACTGAATAGCTGAAATATGTGTTTATTTTTTGTTCTATATAATTTTCTTACATGTCACAATAAAAAGAGTCTTAAAAAATCTATAAATGACTCTATGATCACATTAGTGAAGCACTCCTTTTCAAATCTTTTGTAGTATGCACATTATCTTTGCGTATATCTATTCAGAGTTGATGAGAATACCTTGTCTATTTACTTCATTCTGTTTCTATGAAAACATTTTATCACTGAGCAGCATATTCACATTCATTAGTAATTACTTGTACACTGTCCAATTTGTATCCTCTGAAGGCTTATGGGAGAATAATTGCTCTACTATGTCAAAAGAAGGGCTTAGCCAGTGCTAGCTTGTAAAATCCAAATATTCTCCCACTCAAGATGACCCTGAAATTCTTATTAGCTTTAAAATATCTAATTATATCACTGCTTTTCTATGCAGATCATTTTGAGTGAAAATGATTCACTTTAATCCAGCCTTTCACAATTATTTCAGTTCTGTACCTACTCTTACTTCATTTCTCGCCTAACCTCTTCCTTGCTGTCATGGTGATGTCCTGGGTAACTTGAAGAAAGCAGGTCAGTCATTCACAGACTTGTGAGCAAAAGAACTTCACTTTCCTGCTATTTCACTTTCACTGAATTATATTCTTATTGTGTTGAAGAAATATTACCTAGACTAATGAATATAAAGTCACAATAACTTTCATTTTTCTTTGGTATGAAACATCATTTAGATGTTTAATCACTTGAAAAAGCCATCTACTGCTTTATATATATCTTCCCTGTGAGCATAATCCTTTAATTATTAATCAAATTCATAATTCTGGACTTCAATGTGGTTTTATGTTTGTAACAAATAAATTTCTGTTTCTTTAAGTAATTTTGGAATTGTTTTAGATTAACTAGTGGTATTCTTTATAAGTGATCACTAATTTGTCTTTCTGCAGATTGCTGAGTTATATTTCAGAATTCAAAATGTAAAATTATCTTTTCAAAGTGTTGTAGGAATATACCTTACTTTATAGCAGATATGTCCTCATGAATGTGGGGGTAAATTCCAGAAATAAGAAAAACAGTTCAGCAAATGGGTTACCCAAACATCACCTAATTGCCAATGAAAGGCAGAATGTAGGACATCAGAATGCTAGCCACTGTGAGCCTGCCCACACCTTCCACTTTTCCACAATTCAGATTGTCTGCAGCCCTCCCAAAGACAATTTTGAGTTTGCAGAAAAAACAAAACAAAACAAAACAAAACAAAAAATCAGTCCAGTTCATTACTTTTTGTTAGGCCAAGTGAAGAAGAGAATAAAAGGCAATGTCTATGCTCAGGAAGTCTGACAGGTGAACTTTTCCCTGAGGGGGAACTTATACCAACATCTGTTACTCCCCAAACACTTGACACCTCAAACAACCTCCCTGGGAAGGAAGATGCAGAATAGAAAGCAAGGGTTGGCCGAGGAACCTCATATGTCAAGGAAACAACAATTTTAAGTGAAGATTCTTGCTACGGTTTGAATATGTCACCCCAAGCATAAGTGAGAAACTTAATCCCAGATGTGACCGGGGTAAGAGAACGACTTTGAATAGGGATGAGATGAGAAAGGCTCTGCCTTTGCGAATGGATTAGGGCCATTCTCCTGGGAAGGGGTCCCTCATAAAGGATCAAGTTTGGACTCTTTCTTACTCATTCTCTCGGGACACCTGCTGCCATGTTAAGACAATGCCAGAAGACCCTGGTTGGATGTCAGCTCCTGAACGCCAATAATTCTCTTAGAGTAGTGCAAAAGACACTAAGCCCTTCTAACAAAGGCTTGCTTTAGAAAGATTTTAGTGAGTTAATGTTAGTCACCTGCATAATAAATACAGGTGTAAAATCTTGCACTTGTAGAGGTAATTTTAATTGATGACTTTTTGGGAAGTCTGAAAAAATTCTCACTAAATGTGACTTTCTGTGAAGTGATGTGGCTTTAACCTGCAGTAGAATCATAACGCCCAGCTTTTTTCTAGACTCTTTTGTTCCTATGTTGACAGCACGAAAGATGTTCTATGCTGTATATATAAAGATATAAATGGGAGTAGCTGGCCTTTAGTTATCATTTACCACTTGGATTTAATGCAGATAATTTTCAGGAATATTTTCAAACACATGAATCAATTATTGATGAACTTCAAAATTAAACTGCGTGCATTTCAAACATATACTGTTACGCTTAAGTAATTCAAGGAAGAAATAGTTGCAACTCCTATCATATTCTCTTATAATCAGGGCTTGACGGTAAATGTCTGAATGTGATTGAAAAAAATACCTGTCTCTTGGGAAAGCAATGGACAGAAGCGTCTCTGAACGTCTCAGGGCTCCTAGTTTTGCACTCTCTTGCTCTCATCACATCTACTTCATTTACTTCTGGGGGTTCTTTTTTCTTATAAAAGCTGACATTGAAAAAATTGTTAGTCCAGCCAGCCACGGTGGAGCATGACTGTAATCCCGGCACTTGAGAAGCTGAGGCAGGAAGACTGCAGCGAGTTAGAGGACAACTGGGATTACCTGGTGAGTTCCAGGCCAGCCTGAACTACACAGTGAGACCTTGTCTAAAACAACAAAAAACAACAAAAAGAAATTGTTAGTCTGGCCTGGTAGTGCTATTTTCTTTGTATCTTCGAGGGAACACAGGTAGACTCCATGTGTTCCTTTACGCAGAAGCTTTTGAGAGCTTCACTTTTAACTTCCACAGTGAAAAAGTAAGTAGTGTACGGAATAAATATGGCCACATTATCGAGCTTTCAAAAGCTTCTAGTGTGTACCTGTCTGTATACTTATACTGACTTTCTTAAATTAGCTCTTTTATTTTTAAGGTTAGGATAATTCCATCCAAATCCTTTCTCTGATGCTTCTCCAGGTAATGTAGGATCTTTCTTAATTACATTCTCATTTATAGGGTGTATGAATAAAGATGCCATTGGGGTGGAGCAATGAATACCACCCTTCCTTCCAAGTTCATCTCGAGTATAGTTTATCTTTTAGAGTAAGCTGAGACTGAGAATATTTATGCCAACATTTTTTTTTAAATCATAGGAGCCACTTTAACTGGAAAGAATTAGACAAAGAGATGATGGCTCAATGAGTCTCTTTCATATGGTGATGGTTTGCCTATAAGGATGCTAGTGTCTATAGTATATGTGCAGATTAGAAGGTGTAATTCTTTCTTAAACAATTTAAAGCCAAAGTTGAACTGATACAAAAAAGATGGATTGCAGTCATTTTATAACACAGTTCGGTGTAGACGATTTATGCAAAGAACATTCAAAGATGTGTATGTTATAGACATGGATGTGTCCAAAGAAAATAAAAAGTTAAGCAACTTACAAAAAGGATAGTACTGTAAGCAAACAATAGTTAATTTCAAGGTACAAAATACTGCTTTGCCATGCTGTCACAAGATTACAAATGGAAAGCTAGGAACTGCTGCGTTATCCCTACTTCATGGAGTTTGTACAAGGCCATGTTCTTGATTTCTCTACGGTCTCCTTTTCCTCCTTCTTACCTTCTGTAGTTTGATTTTTATTACTTCCTCAGAACTTTAGCTTCTACATAGCATTGGTTCACTGGGGCTCTAACTTTTGCAGACCATGAGATCTTTCATTAAATGATACGTCACAATCAAAAGACTGAATTGTTCAGTATCCTAATTCCAAATTTCTGAGAAGGACCATCTGTGTTTATTTTTCCCCCTTTGGTGCTGGGGATTAAACCCAGGGCCTTCACACTGAGTTACGGCCTCAGCCCTTTATGATGATGACAATGATTATTTTAAGACAAGTTTTCACTGAGTCGCTGAGTTGTTCAGGCTCTACTCATGGTTGTGATCCTCTTGACCTGACTTCCCAAAGTGCCAGGATCACCAGCACGTGTTACCACATCGGTCCGCCTGAGGTCTTCTGAGAGCGGTATACACTGACAGACTGTAGCCAGGCTGGCTGAGGCCAACCGACTCGTGGGCTGGTTAGTTCTGTCAGCTTTAGGTGACAAATTTCTTTGCGATAAGCACAGGTTAGAAGGTTACTGAACGTGTTCAGCTCAGAATTTGATCCAGGTCTGGGAACTTATTTTGGTTGACTGAATTTCTCCAGGACTGGTTCAGGTGATAGGCCTTGTCAGTCAATTCTCTCTCCTCTCACTACCCTTTCATACTGAGTACTGTGTGACTACTCATGAAAAAATTGTATTTGTGTACTACTAACAATATTTAAAATTGTTCCCCTTTCAATTTTACATAGTAATTTAGACTTTCAAATTTTTACTTCAAGTGCATTATTTATTTTGTTTCTTAAGAATCATTGACCATGTTGGGTTTAGGTATAGACAAGAGCAGAGTTGATTTTGCTTCCTTACTCTTCTAGTGCAGTCACGCGTGACTCTACAAGAATATTATCCTGTAGGTGGTACCTTTTTAAAATAGAGGAGCCTCCCAAATCCTCCTCATTTCTTCTTTTTCTATCACTTTAAATTATTCATGCATATCTTTTTACAAGAGGCAAAATAAATGAATTTAAGTCTGATATTTTTGACTACTATGAAATTAAGATTTAAAATATGAACAAAGATTTATCACTCCCACTTGTACATTTTCATGGATTAACCGGAAATTGGTCCCATTCCATCATGTTCTGTTGCACAGATGTTGCATACGCTGTACGTATAGCTGTGACTTTACCTCAAATGGTGCTTGTGGAATTAACTAGGGTTTGGGATAGTTATTGACCAAGAGGTATCTTTTGACTTCAGAACCACTGAGTTTTTAACAGATCCAAAAAATCTGGGGGTAAATTTTGTTGGCATTTTTTAGGCATTGTGAAAATCTCATCTTGAAAGGAAAAAAAAATGCATGCTCAATTTTATCTGCCCATTGTCTTTCCCTTGAGTAGCTTTTGGCAAATTGAAAAGGCACACTCTTGATTTTCTATTTGGAAAAGGAATCTATCAGGTGATTAGGAAAAAAAAAAAGACTAAGGCCAATCATTATAAAGGGAAAACAGAAGATGCAGAAGCTAAACAGAATGAGATAGACAGAGTTCACCCCCAAGGAAACAATTATAGCACAATGGTTAATGCTGGCATTCTTAAAAATATACTATTAGGGCTATTTTGTTGTTTGCACTATATACGTATACATGACGATGTAATTGCAGCCACCAGAGAATAAATATTTTGGAACACACATTGCGTTCCCTTTTCCCAGAACCTGTAAAAATGTTTTCACTGTAAAAATAATTTTGGCTTTTTTAGTGCGATCTATAAATGTGGCCTTTGGGCCCAGAGTTTATGTCAGGTGGAATGACTCTATTTGGCCTAGCTACGAAGATGTCAGTGTACTGCAGATATTGACATAGCATCGTAGGTCTCCATGTGGCCTTATGCCTGTATGGCAAGGATGATTTAGTGTAAAATTTGAAAACATACCTTAACATGTAATTTTTCAGTGATTTCTCATTGATGTATCAATTCATTATTTGTAAATATTGGCTAAAATAAGCTACATTTGTATACACACATATGCAGTATTTTACAGTTGGTCTTAATTTCTCTATTTTGTGGCTTTTTCACATGTTCTACGCATTGTGTTATTACTTTATCGATGTCTCAGGTCTTAAGTGAATTTAATATTCAATCTTGTCTATTTTTGAAGAGGACAGTAATGAAGCATTTTAATATTCTTTTTATTTTAGCATCATAGTAGTTTTCTTTCTGATCATAACACATTGCCCTAAAGACAAATATACTTTCATTTTATTTCAGATTTCATTTATTGTATTTATTGAGCATATTTCTGATTTGATTAAGCCTAATTTACTTCCCTGAAGTTATCAGACTTGCCCAATCCAGTGTCGTTCATCCATCTAATAATTATAATTCTTGAAGGATATGATTAGATAAGGCCACCTTGAACACATTTCTAAAGCTAGTTATCTTCTGAAAAAAATATCGATGTAAGACAAAAATCTTTTTCTTCATTAGGAGATATTGACTCAAATTATTTTCATAGAATATAGGTCATTGGAAAGTTGAGAGTTTTGGAATAAAACAACTCCTCAGTTAGCAGCCTCAGTTTCTCTATGAAAGAAAAATATACATAGAGGCAATGAAACATTAGACACCATAAGTTTAAATTGGCCAGATGCATGTTGCTTCTCTGGAAAGGGGCAGGAGTTAATTTTCCCTTTTCACTTCTTAACATCTGACAGCAACTGACTTAAAACATGCTTTTCATTTATATATTTTTCAGTTGGTCCCCTTTTCTTTGCCTCTCGTAGTGTAAAAAGAGATTGTGTTTGTCAAAACAAACAGCATGGGACTATACACATTCCCTCTACTCCGAATATCTTCTGAAACTGAGTTTCTGTAACAGAAATCTGCAGTGGTGATGTGGTGTGCTGAGGATCACCCCAGAAACTGTGCTGGTAGATGATAATGAGTTCCATGTAGGTGTCAAAGTATGCTAAGGATTCAAAAAAAGTTTCTAGTATTTCTGAAATAAAAGTAAACATCCATCCACCCAGATCTTTAGTTAATTTTGATCATGAATTACTTTATTAGAGTTGAATTTTACTTGTGTCCTGAAGACTACGTCTCATGGTGAACTTTGAATAAATATTCTTTTGTTGAGGATGAGAAGCCTGGTGACATTTTTACTAGTCTTATTTGTAATGATAACTACAGTCACACACATATTCTCCAAAATAAGAGAATGGAATGTAAAATAGTAATAGGAAGTGGCATTTTAGGATGAAAGGGGGCAAAAAGAGGCACTATCCATTTGATGACCAAATTTTCATTTCAGATCTCTTACTAGGCTATGGGCTTTGTGGTAATTTGTCCCTCCTTGTTTCATTAAATTGTAATTACTTCTGGTATCTCTAGATTTATCCTTTCAGCTGGCTCTTCTATTAATTAAGCCCTAGGATCCTTTAAGAGATGAATAATTCTCCCCTGGACAGTGTTCAACTGAAGTCAAGAGGTTATAAAGAAAATTAAGAATAAAGTCAAATTATTATTTAAAATGGTTTGGAATGTAAAAATGGAAAGACAGTGCATTTTTTCTCTATTGGTCATCTTTCCCACTATTTTCATTATTTCTATTATATATAGCATTTAACAAGTATTTTTGTTTGTATATATGTGTGTATGGTTATGTATGTCTTAGGTAGATTTTTCTAGGGGCTAGATGAATTCCCCAGTACACAAATTTGGGTGTATAAATTACTAATATTTTTAGAGACTATATTTCAACAGTCAGAAATACCATATCTACATATGATTCCAATTTTTATGGACTAAGTGATGTTACTCTACATGAACAAATGTTGATTTATTCAGAAATGTATAATAATTTTTTGTGATTGTCCATTTCATTTATTTTAAGAGATTTATAATGGGACTTTAAGGAATCCTAGTAATCTTAAATGAATCATTTCATCCATTTTCATGTTTGTGATTTATTTTGTTTATAGAATTTCAAGCCTTGAAAGGCTTTGGTAGTTGTCCAATTCAACTCTGATTTTAGAAGAACAGAAATCAAAACATGAACGTTAAGTGACTTACTTTACCTAGTAGCAATCTGAAAGATTTTAACTAATAAAAACAGTAATAAAATATCTAAGACATTTAATATTTGGATAAATCATCTTTCCATCCTGAAAAACAGATAACACTCAACTTCTGAAAAACAGATAACACTCAACTTTCAGGAGTTTTGTGCCCATTACAAATGGAAGTAGAGTTCCTACAAAGAAGATTTCCATATTTTCTATTTCCTGACTCAAAATAAAATATGAAAATTATTGAATATACAAAAGATTTAGGGAA